>CAVNYN010234454.1:0-22910 GCA_963692815.1 Nyctanthes arbor-tristis
TATAATTGCCCATTTTTGTAATATGACTGATGTGTTATTAATTTTCTATTGTTAATCATGAGCCTTAATTTGATTCTACTATAGAATTTAGAATTTGGGGATTTTGTAAATTATGAACGAATAAGGCGTTACATTGTTGGAGACGATAAGACATTAATGAAGAACAACAGAACTGGATTTTTGAATATAGCGATTTTTTTGGAATTATAATGATTGTGAAACTGCCGCCAACCGCGGGCTGGGGTCGGTTAATTTCAACCAACCCTGCCTTTTTTATACTATAAGGGCATCTCCGAGGGGTTTCCCCTAAATAAAGGGGAACCCCTTTCTTAAATATAAGCGAAACTATTATTGATCTCCAATGGTTTCCCTTATATTTAGGGGAATTTATTTTCTTTTTATTTTTCATTTTTTTAATTGAGTAAGAATAGGAGTAGTATTTTTATTTAATTAAAATCATTCTTAATTTGTATAATAATTATAATTAGATAAGGTTAAATAATTTATATCTCAAAAGGAGCCAAATAAAGAATATCGTTGCACATAAAAGAAAATCTAAATTATTAAATAAATTATTTTTCAAAAATGATGCGAGAACCAATTAACATTAAAAACGATAAACAACGATACATTAAAAATGGTAAACAACAATTAATAACAATACATTAAAAACGACAAATACTGAAGTTAACCCGTTAATATACATAAACTTAATTGTCACAATTACTATATTGCTCTTATAGTTGTTCAATTAATGCATCATGGAGTGCATAATGTGCTGTGGTTTCCCTATTTGCTGATGACGCTCAACAAACCTTTGGAACCAAGCTTCTTCGTCATGCGCCACCTCAACGTCCGATATTGGAGCTTCTCTACACTGTTGAATTAGGGCATTAAGGTCATGCTCATCCTCGACAATCATATTATGCAAGATAGTACAAGTTGTCATTATATTTTTTAATACATGTTTATCCCAAAAGCATGCAGGTCCTGCTACAATAGCAAATCTTGATTGTAAAACGCTAAATGCACGTTCTACATCTTTCCTACAATTTTCTTGTTTAATGACAAATAGTTTCTTTTTTGGACCACAAAGATCGTGAATTGTTTGCATTATAGTTGACCACTTTGGGTATATACTGTCAGCTAAATAATAACCCGTGTCATATTCTTTTCCTTGAATGACATAACGAGTTGGAGGCATTTTGCCCTGAGCAAGATCGGAAAAAAGATGAGACATTTCCAACATATTAATATTATTATTTAATCCCGGTAGCCCAAAGTGAGTATGCCATATCCATAGATCATAGTCAGTTACAGCCTCTAAAATAATAGTCGGGTTTCCACTACGACCTGTGTATTGTCCTGCCCAAGCAGTTGGACAATTCTTCCACTTCCAATGCATACAATTTAGGCTACCTAACATTTTGGGAAAACCCCGTTGTTCATTGATATACAGTAATCTAGCAACATCGTTAGAGTTTGGTGATCTAAGGTACTGGGACCAAAGATCTCTATAACAGATCGACAAAATCGCTTCATACTCTCAATTGCAGTAGATTCTCCAATTTTAATATATTCATCAGTCGCATCTGCAGCTATTCCATAAGCTAATTGTCGAAATACAGCAGTTATTTTTTGAAAGGGAGACAAACCTAACTTACATGTTGCGTCTCTCTTTGTGTAAAGTAATTGTCATGAACTTGCACAACCTGAACTATTCGTGTGAATAGACTTCGGGACATACAAAATCGACGCCGAAACATCTCATTGTTAAGTCTCAGAAACTCAGTAAAATAGTCATTGAATAAGTTACGATCTGCAACTTCTCACCCATGGTTGATAACTTCATGACTTGGGACTGAGCCTCCCTACCTTGGTATGGCATTATGTTGTTGGTTAACATAATACGCCAGAAGAAGATTGTTATTGCTCTGCATGCGAGCAATCGCTTCCGTTTCTGCATCAATCATCTCCATCACTAATTTGTAAATATGTTGTTTGCCTTCATTTTCATCATTGGGGTATGTAGAAGAGGAACTTCCAAAGTTAAAGTTCAATTTTCTTATATGCTAAAAGTAAGGGATGTAGTAAAATTGAGGTATAGACCATTCTTAAATAGAGAAAGATAAGTTTATGGTTGGTGGCACATGATAGGTAGTTGATACAAGTGCGTGGTAGGTAGCACATGATAGGTAGGTGATATTAGTTTGTGGTAGGTAGCACATGTGGTGTGTGAAAATCAAATTTTGTATCAATATTTTCGTAGTTGCAATAGTAGACCAGGGAAATTCAAATGATGAAATAGTGAAAAACAAATTTGCAATAGTGAAACTCAACTTTTGTAGAGAATCCAATTTTGAAATAGTGTAAACCAAATTTGCAATAGTAGAAATTCACTTTCAAGAGAATTCATTGAAGATAAATTTTGCAATAGTGGAAATCAGCTTTCCAGAGAATCCATTGAAAATAAATTTTGCAATTGTAGACATCAACTTTTTCAGAGAATGCTACATTGGGCGAAAATCAAACTTGTTAAGAGAACCAAACTACATTGAGGGAAAGAGAAAATTTGCAGAGGGGAAATCAAACTTTACAGAGGGAATCGATTCTCTGCAGAAGGAATCAATTCTTTGCAGTTTAAACTCATTTCAATTGAAATGACTATTCAGACATAGCTTTGGAAAATCAAATACGTTCAAACTTACCTCACTGTTTCCTTCCGTCTATAAATAGCAGAATATCAGCAGAAATATACACCCTGATCAATAAACCTTTAAATATTACTTGTCAAGTGAAATTAACAATGGCGTTTGGTGCTCGTGGTCCAAGTTACTCACACGAGGAGGACATGCATCTTGTTCACATTTGACTGGATGCTGCACAAAATCCAATTGTTGGAATAAACCAGTCAAAGACCATGTTTTGGAATCGAGTTAAAGGTGGATACAATAGCAAACTTCCACCATTCATCACGTAGCACCGTACTACGAAATCACTTGATAAGCAAATGCAAACGATTAAATTTGCAATCAATAAAATGCGGGCTTGTATTCGACAAGTTGAGGATGCTAACCCAAGTGGTGTTTCTGAGCATGACATTGTAAGTATTAAAATCTAATACTACTATTTTAGTGTACACTATTGAATTTACTCTAACACATAATTTAACTTTGATCGCAGTATCGAAGAACAAAAGAAATGGTGGAGCGTCAAGAGCCAAAATTTACAAATGGTTGGACTTTCGATCATGTCTGGCCTCTAATGAAAAATATGGAAAAATTTACCAATGACGAAAACCCAGTACAAAGATTTGTCCAGCGCCAGAGGGGCATGAATAGTTCCACTGAGCCTGAATCTCCCGATCAAGATGAATATGTGTCCTCACCTACGCAGCAAGAAATACCACCATTCAATTTGAATATTGATAAGGACAATTATGGGAGCCCTTCAACTCAGTGGCTAATTGGAAGTAAAAAGTTTAAAGCTAAGAGGAAAAATGAAGACGACAGTTCAAAAATTATTCAAGTGATTCAAGAAGAAAACCGCAAATTTAGGGTATATATGCAACAAGGCAGTGCAGATAGGCAAAAACAAGGCAGTGCAAATAGGCAAAAATGGCATGACTTGAAATTGAAAAAAAACTCAATTTTGCAGAGGAACAAGAAGAGAACAATATTTTATTCACTGATTTGAATACAGTGACAAATCCCCAAATGCGTCAATTCATCGAAGAGGAACATATTAGAATTACTCAAAGGAGACGCGGGCGTCAAGGTGAAGGGTCTCAGAACACTTCAGGATCCTTTAGTCAGTTCTTTGAAGATCTTGGAGGATCTTCAAGTCATTTGCTCAGATTATTGAAATTTGTGGTCTTTAATTGCTAAGTAGTATCAATTTCCTATTGTGTTTTTAAGTTTTCTGTAGAATTATGTGGCTTCTTATTTGTATTATTGACATGCTTGGATGCCTCGTAGTACTTGTTTATCATAGTTATTAAAATATTTGTTTTTCATCGTTATTAACAAAATTAGCTTGTTATTTGTTAAGTTTATCGTGCTTCTGTCGTCCTTAATGGAAATAAATGTCACCTTGCTCTAATTTTTAAATTACAACAATAATATTTAGTATAAATTAAAAAATGTGTAACATTTGAATTCTAAAAAATAAATTAATAGTATTAAAAAAAATTTTTGAAACTCAAAACTAGAATAATTATGTTTTAAAAATCAAAATTAATTTACAAATAGCATTATCATAATTAAACTAATGGCATTTTCGTAAATAAAAGAATGACATTTTTGTAATTATGTCACTCCCTCAAATATAGAGGAGGTGAATAGTGTCCCTCAATATTTTGAGGGACACCATTCACCTCTCCCATATTTAAGGGAGGTGATAGGGGATGATTAGAGTAAAATGGTACCCTATATTTGGGGAATCCCCCCAAATGTAAGGTACGATTGGAGATGACCATAAGTTTCAATAATCCAGCAAATGACTTGAAGATCCTCTAAGATCTTTAAAGAACTGACTAAAAGATCTTGCAGTGTTCTGAGATCCTTCACCTTGACGCCCGCGTCTCTTTTGAGTAATTCTAATTTGCTCATCTTCGATGAATTGACGCACTTGGAGATTTGTCACTGTATTCAAATCGGTGAATAAAATCTTGTTATCTTCTTGTTCATCTGAAAAATTGAGTTTTTCCAATTCCAAGTCATGTCATTTTTGCCTATCTACATTGCCTTGCTATATATATATATATACACTCCAAATTTGCAGTTTTCTTCTTGAATCACTTGAATAATTTTTAAACTGTCGTCTTCATTTTTCTTCTTAGCTTTAGAGTTTTTACTTCCAATCGGACGCTAAGTTGAAGGACTCCTATAGTTGTCATCATCAATATTCAAACTGAATGGCGGTATTTCTTGCTACGTAGGTGAGGACACATATTCATCTTGACCGGGAGAGTCGGGCTTAGTGGAACTAACTATTCATGCCCCTCTGGCGCTGGACAAATCTTCGTACTAGATTTTCGTCATTGGTAAATTTTTCCATATTTTTCATTAGAGGCCAGGCATGATCGAAGGTCCAACCATCTGTAAATTTTAGCTCTTGACGCTCCACCATTTCTTTTGCTCTTCGATACTGCGATCAAAGTTAAATTATGTGTTAGAGTAAGTTCAATAGTGTACACTAAAATAGTAGTATTAGATTTTAACACTTACAATGTCATGCTCGGAAGCACCATTTGGGTGAGCGTCCTCAACTTGTCGAATACAAGCCCGCATTTTCCTAATTGCAAATTTAATCATTTGCATTCGCTTATCAAGTGATTTCGTAGTACGGTGTTGCGTGATGGATGGTGGAAGTTTGCTATTGTATTCACCTTTGACTCGATTCCAAAACATGGTCCTTGACTGGTTTATTCAAACAATTGGATTTTGAGCAGCATCCAGCCAAATGTGAACAAGATGCATGTCCTCCTCATGTGAGTAACTTGGACCACGAGCACCAGACGCCATTGTTAATTTCACTTGACAAGTAATATTTAAGGGTTTATTGATCAGGGTGTATATTTCTTCTGATATTCAGCTATTCATAGACGGAAGGAAACGATGAGGTAAGTTTGAACGTATTTGATTTTCCAAAGCTATGTCTGAATAGTCATTTCAATTGAAATGAGTTTAAACTGCAATGAATCGGTTCCTTCTGCAGAGAATCGATTCCCCCTATAAAGTTTGATTTCTCCTCTGCAAATTTTGATTTTCTCTCAATGTAGTTTGTTCTCTGAACAAGTTTTATTTTCACTCAATGTAGCATTCTCTGAAAAAGTTGATGTCCACTATTGCAAAATTTATTTTCAATGGATTCTCTGAAAGGTGAATTTCTACTATTGCAAATTTGGTTTACACTATTTCAAAATTGGATTCTCTGCAAAAGTTGAGTTTGACTATTGCAAATTTAGTTTTCACTATTTCGTCATTTGAATTTCCCTAGTCTACTATTGCAATTACGAAAATGTTGATATAAAATTTGATTTTCACACACCATATGTGCCACCTACCACAAACTAATATCACCTACTTATCATGTGCCACCTACCACGCACTTGTATCAACTACCTATCATATGCCCCCAACCATAAACTTATCTTTCTCTATTTAAGAATGGTCTACACCTCAATTTTACTACATCGCTTACTTTTAGCATATAAGAATCATGAACTTTAACTTTGGAAGTTCCTCTTCTACATACCCCAATGATGAAAATGAAGGTGAACCACATATTTACAAATCAGTAATGGAAATGATTGATGCAGAAACGGAAGCGATTGCTTGCATGCAGAGCAATAACAGTATTCTCCTGACGCATTATGTTAACCAACAACGTTGTGTCATACTAAGGTGAGGAGGCTCAGTCCCAGGTCATGAAGTTATGAACCATGGGTGAGAAGTTGCAGATCGTAACTTATTCACCGACTATTTTGCTGAGTTTCCGAGATTTAACAATGAGATATTTCAACGTCGATTTCGTATGTTTCAAAGTCTATTCACATGAATAATTTAGGCTGTGCAAGTTCATGACAATTACTTTACACAAAAGAAGGACGCGACAGGTTTGTCTCTCTTTCAAAGAATAACTGCTGTATTTCGACAACTAGCTTATGGCATAGCTGCAGATGTGACTGATGAATACATTAAAGTTGGAGAATCTACTGCAATTGAGAGTATGAAGCGATTTTGTCGATCTGTTATAAAGACCTTTGGTCCTGAATACCTTAGATCACCAAACTCTAACGATGTTGCTAGATTACTGTATATCGGTGAACAAAGGGGTTTTCCCAGAATGTTAGGTGGCCTAGATTGTATGCATTGGAAGTGAAAGAATTTTCCAACTGCTTGGGCAGGACGATACACAGGTCGTAGTGGAAACCCGACTATTATTTTAGAGGCTGTAATTGACTATGATCTATGGACATGACATGCTCACTTTGGGTTACCCGGATCATATAATGACATTAATGTGTTAGAAAGGTCTCATCTTTTTTCCGATCTTGCTCAGGGCAAGACGCCTCCAACTCGTTATGTCATTCAAGGAAAAGAATATGACACATGTAATTATTTAGCAGACAATATATATTTCAAAGTGATCAACTATAGTGCAAACAATTCACGATCCTCATGGTTCAAAAAAGAAACTATTTGCCACTAAATAAGAAAGTTGTAGGAAAAATGTAGAACATGCATTTGGTATTTTACAATTAAGATTTGCTATTGTAGCAGGACCTGCACGCTTTTGGGACAAACGTGTATTAAAAAATATAATGACAGCTTGTATTATCTTGCATAATATGATTGTCGAGGATGAGCGTGACCTTGATGCCCCAATCCAGGAGTGTAGAGAAACTCCAACACCGGAGGTTGAGGTGGCGCATGATGAAGAAGCTTGGTTCCAAAAGTTTCTTGAGCGTCATCGGCAAATTAGGGATACCACAGCACAGTATGCACTCCGTGATGCATTAATTAAATATATGTGGGAGCAATATAGTAATCGTGACAATTAAGTTTATATATATTAATGGGTTGACTTCAGTATTTGTCATTTTTAATGTATTGTTATTAATTGTTGTTTATCATTTTTAATGTATCGTTGTTTATCGTTTTTAATGTTAATCGATTCTCGCATCATTTTTGAAAAATAAGTTATTTAATAATTTAGATTTTCTTTTATGTGCAACGATATTCTTTATTTGACTCCTTTTGAGATATAAATTATTTAACCCTATCTAATTATAATTATTATACAAATTAAGAATGATTTTAATTAAATAAAAATATTATTCCTATTCTTGCTCAATTAAAAAAATGAAAAATAAAAAAAATAGATTCCCCTAAATATAGGGGAAACTATTAGAGATCAACAATAGTTTTGCCTATATTTAGGAAAGGGGTTTCCCCTATATTTAGGGGAAACCCCTTGAAGATGCCCTAATAACCTATTTTTATGCAATCTTCTCTACTTCAATTCCTAAATTACCTCAAGGATTATCCTTTGCAATTGTTGGTTATTTGTTTACATCAAGATTTAGGTCAATTTGTTTGATTTCTATACTCTTGATTGTAAAAGGTATGTACACACCTTGAGATTCCTTGTCAAGTAATTTGTGGAATACTTCTATCCTATATTGTTTCTTATGATTTGTATTGGGTTAAAGTAGATTAATGGATGTTGTTTTTTGTTGGTTATGCTGGTTGTTCTTGAGTTAACATTTACATAAGCTAGATTACAACTACCAAGAAGTATAAACTTTTCTCATGCCATTTTTTGCACTCTATGTGTTTGATGAATTACCCGAATCAACTTCTTTATTGATTTAGCTTCCATGGCTTGGGTATCAGGATGCTAAGTTTGGGGGAATTATTTTGTATGCTTAGAACTCCAAAACAAAATGTGAATGTGTGCTTTAGTTATATATGAACACGTGGTGGAATATTGTGATATATTTAGGCGTTCATTGTGTTTTCTTTGGTGCTCTTTAATTCTTAGCATCTTATCTTACACCTTTGTATTGTAGATTTTGACAAAGCCACTGAGGAGAAAAAATCCATCTAATGTTAACGAGGGAAGGCAGTGAGCGAAAGCTCCAATGCTTTAAAAAGGCAAATGGTGGAACATAATTATCAAGCATTTATCACCGAGGAATCAAGGAATAGATATGATGTTTTTAAAAATGCTGATATAATATATGAGCAGCGGTGGATCGTCAAAACTTGTCAAATATCGGGCGGAGTTCTTATTGTTACAAAAGAATAGAACAAACTCATGATCATTAAATCACATAAAGTGTACCAAGCCATTGTCTATAAATTCTATACAAATTTAATGCCAACATTGAGGATGAGGATGATGAGGTCCTCTTACTTTATGCCTTCACGAAAGGGCATGATCTGGACTTTTCAGGCATGATATTCAATAAAGTGAGAGAAATAGCCAAGAAAACTATAAAAGTACGGTTGGTGTGTCCTTTATTATTATCGGAGTTTTACAAGCTACCTAATGTGCCTATGCTTCCATCTGGGGGAGAAAAAAACTTCATCAAGTGCTCTAAATCTTCGTACTTTACACCTGTCAAATGTCCCAATGTGTTAGAATCTGTAATACATAATATTTAAGTGATGAAGAGCAAGTTGAAATTGAAGCGAGAGGATCGGATAAGGAGATGGCTGGGCCAGATCCACAATAAGCAATGCCACGATCACAGAGACATCGAAAAGAAGGTGTGAATTTTGGTCCAGTTCTTGAGTGTATTGAGGCACAAATGATAACAAATAGGGAGTTTCATGCACAACATTATCAGAGGATCTAAGATGAGCAGCATGCTATCATTGAGACATTCTGAGCTGAAAGGGAGAAGCGAAGATGAGAGAGGGCATGGGAGCTGTGGATCGTCAAAACTTCTTAAACGACGGGGTCAGAGATCCTATTGTTACAAAAGGATGGAACAAACTCATGGTCATTAAACCACATAAGGTATACTCGGTCATTGTCCATGAATTCTATATAAATTTCAATGCCAACATTGAGGATGAGGATGATGCGCATAGGTTTCAAACTTATGTTCGAGGTGTTTGGGTTCCCTTCAACTCGGAAGTTATTGCAGATTATTATGAGATACCCCGAAGGACATTAGAATTGCCGATCATGAATCACTGGAATATTGTGATCCATGATAGCTTCCATGAGAATGCTCTAAAAGTATGGCCATCCAATAACAAGGTAACTCATAGTGTGCTCAATTCTAAATACAAGATCTTCCATTATGTCAACATCCAACACTACAAACATCTATAGCAATAAGTTCCTCTTGCTTTAAGACTTTACCAAAAGGCATGATCTAGGCTTTGTAGGCATGATATTCAAGAAAGTGAAAGAAATAGTCAAGAAAACTACAAAAGTACTGCTGGTGTGTCTTTCATTAATATCAAGGCTTTGCAAGCTAGCTAATGTGCCTATACTTCCATCTGGAGGAGAAAAAACTTCATCAAATGCTCTAAATCTTCATACTTTACGCCATTCAAATGTCCCAGTGTGTTAGAATCCATAATACACAATATTTAGGTGAAGAAGCAAACACTGGCTCAAATATGCTTTATCGGGTAACATTTTTCTTTTGTCTTTCTTTACATTGAGACAATGTAATCTTTTAAGTTTGGCGGATGTATAACTTATTTTAGAGGTTGATGCCTATTTTGGTATTATTAATCATTTAGAAGTAACCATATTCACTTAAATGGTTTTTAAGGTGTTTGTTGTTAATTTTTGGTTTATTGTTTTACTATTAATCTTTCGTATCTTTGGTAATTGAAAAGAAAAAAACGAAGAGAGAAAAACAGAAAAAAGTAAAAAAAATAAGTATAGAGAAATTGTGAAATTTTTAAAATTTTATCATTTCGCCTTACTGGTCGGTTTGATTAAGTATACTCAGAACTTATAATGATCATGATTTGTAATGGGGCATTGCTACATGAATTTAACTCGGTGAAATGACTTGTTTATGTTTAACACATTCTTTAATTGATATAAGTCACCATAATCTACACTTTGATTGGGTGAATAATTTAGATATTAGTCAAATTGGAGAATTAGTATACTTTGTCCTTTCATTGTTTTTAGTTGCAATTCCTATTTAAATATAAGTTGGGGAGGTTGAGCCTTGAGAATACTAGTAAGGTTGGTGTGAATTCTGTGCATGTTGAATATTTGCATGGAGTGTTTTTGGCTAAAAGCTAGGTAGTGACTAGATGCTAGCGGTCTCATCCATGTTTTAAGTCTTGCACAGTTGGTTCAAAGAAAGAAAAAAAATAAAGAGAAAAGAAAGCATTCGATTTTGTCTTTACCACTCTTCGAAGCCTATATGACTCGAGCAATTAAGTCCTTAGGGGTCTTTTAAACCTAGTTCCTTGGGTCAACCGAATAGGGAGTCATTGGCCGAAAGCTTGCTACGAGGGTTATATAGAAAGCCCAGTGAAGAGATATATTGCACATAAGACATATGAGGCTATTAAGAAAAAACAAGAAAAGAAGAAAATCATAGGGAAAAAACCAAAGAAAAGAGATTGAGAAAATTTAGAGAGAAAAAAAGAGAAAAATGAAATAAAAAAATGTGGCACAATAAAAGCAAGATTGCCGTTATGAATTTTGGGGATGTAGATAGATAGTGGGTGTGACTACTTAGCGGATCTTGAGAAAGTTGGGACACTAAAAAAAATTGAGAGAATCCTTATTGACTAAACTAGTATTTTTTACTATAAGACCTAAACCAACTTGGTACGTCATTGAGAGGTGAGAAATTAAAACTTATAGCATATACCCTCATGGAAAAAAAGAAGTGAGAAAAGAAAGAAAATAATAAGTTTGAGGGATGTGTACCTCTTAAGAGAGGGTGAGAACATTTGTGACTATTGTGGTTTGGGATGCCCAACTAAAAATGTAAGATGATGGATGTGATTGGCGCTCATTCTTTAGTCAAGCATTGGATCCTTGACAGTCACTAATGACATAGGTTAGAGAGTTGGCAAGTCTTTTTTATGTTATATTTTGTATTGTATTTTATATATAATATACTCCTCTTAACCTACTCAATTTTATACATGATTGAACGGATTTGTCATGTCCCCAATTTTGTTACTATTTTATCTTGAAATATCAATAGCGGAAGCGTTATCTCAATTCAAAATCGAGGGCGAAACTTTACAAATACAATTCAAAAGTATTGAGACGCTTTCGCCGTGCACTCTGATAATTAAGTGTATTGTAGGCTACCCACAATGAAACCTCGGCCATACACTAAAGTCTCAATCACATACATGTATCTTCTCTACCTTTAGGATGATCCGGCCACAAAGCTCTAAATTCAATACCTATAGGATTGTAGAAGAGGGAGATGAGTAGAAAGTACCCAGTGAATAATAACATGTATTAGCTCACGCAAAACAATGCAAGAAGGATCACAAATTGACAAAGATACAAAGATACAAAGCTCGGGCACATCACTAGTTTAGCCTATACCTGTAAGCCATATGATTCAATAACAATTCAAAATAGCCAGGACCACACAGTAAGGCCATAATGTCACAAAGCAAAACAAATACAAAGTAAAACGGGTAGATAGCGCCATTAGCGATGCCCAAGAGTAAGGAATAGTGGTATATCCAAAGTAATAGTGTATCCTCAATCATCAAAGGCCAAATACAATATAAGAGGGGTACGAGTTCCAAACAAGAGAGAGCCAAAAGATAGAACCAATGGAAGAGCCAAGACATGTGTTACTCATCTCAAAGATTCCTCGAATAATCTCGAGTGGAAAAAATGTCATTAAAGCTTTGATATTCCTTATTTAAATCTATTTTTCAAGTTAAGATTTATCTATATATGACTAGGAGCCTTTTTCAGAAGATAAATACGTATCTTGGTGGATTTTTAGGGTGTTTTTCCTCCCTTCAACACCTTTGGACAAATTTAGAGAGTTTTGGGGAGAGGGGCTGGAGAGACTTTGAGGAACCCTATGCCCTATTTATAATAGTTCGGATTAAGTTATTTTTAATAAAATTTGAGTTCCGCCGATCACATTGTGACACGTGGCGTGATCGGACGCCTTACACATGTTGGAGGGAGTTGGTCAAATGAGGTTCGCACATTTATTGTGTGATAAGTACTTATACTTTCTGTCGCATTGTAATTAAGTCATTATATTTTGGTTTATGTCAATTAGGAACCAAATTCTTTCTTTGGCGTCAATTGAGTAATAATCTTTTAATCTTCCGATCTATGCAATTCAAGAAATCTTACAATGATATTCAAGTAATTATTCCAAAATAGCAATTACGTTGCTCACTTTAATTTTTAGAAGTTTATGGAATGTTACAATAAGCTAGTAGTGGCCCGAGTTGAATATATAAATGGTTTCCTTTGTGGAACTGTGGTCTTTCTTGCATTTCATCATAAGCTGATACATGTTTTTATTCACTGTGTAATTTGTACTTACCCCCCCTCTACAATCCTGTGGTATTGAATTTAGAGCTTTGTGGCTAGATCGTCTGAAAGGTGGAGAAGATACATGTACCTGATCGAGATTTCAGTGTGTGGTCGATGTTTCATTGTGGGCAGCCCACAATATACTTAATTATCAGAGTACGCAACGAAAGCGTCTCAATACTTTTGAATTGTATTTGTAAAGTTTCTCCCTTGATTTTGAATTGAGATAACGCTTCCACTATCGATATTTGAGATAAAATGGTAAGGAAATTGAGGGCGTGACAGGATTTCTACCTAAATTGTGTGGATATGGTTCATATAAGTAAAAAGCTTAATCTGGGAGGATGCTAAGTGAAAATGATGATTTTTTAA
Source organism: Nyctanthes arbor-tristis (assembly GCA_963692815.1). Lineage (NCBI taxonomy): Eukaryota > Viridiplantae > Streptophyta > Magnoliopsida > Lamiales > Oleaceae > Nyctanthes > Nyctanthes arbor-tristis. The sequence goes on from CAVNYN010234454.1 coordinate 13,411, forward strand.
CCAAATTAGAGCTTTATGTACAATATGTGGCATCAATGGGTGATAGCTCAAGATTTTGGGGTTGAGAAGATCAATGTCAACAAGTTCAAAGACTAAAATGCAGTTTGGAAAAACTTAAAAGAGACTATTTGGATCACATTTGAAGAAAGCAAGGACCATTGTAAAGAGTTTGAGAAGTTTTGGACTTGTTTAGACGAAGGAAATGCTGAAGAAGACTATTACTACAAGGAAAAAGTCAACATAGGGACTGAAATGTAAGTTTTGAAATTTGCCCACTCCTGTGTAAGTTTTGAAATTTGCCCACTCCTGACTGCGGTAAGCAAGACGCGGCCTAGCCACAGCTGGTGAATCTCTGCATACCGCTATTGCCAATGGCCCGATGAGGAGAATGATATTTTTGGCATTTTTGGCCCCTTTTTTTATACAATTGGGAACTCTAGGACGTCTACAGCTATAAATTGGTAGAAGAGAAAAACATAATATGAGGGAAAGAGACGTGAAGAAAAGGAGAAAAACACAAGGAAAATTGGATATACAAGCTCAAGAGATCAAAGTGCTAGCTCTATTCTAAAAAGGCGCCTAGGCGCGACGCGCCGCCTCCATACTTCGCTTATAGGGTAAGCGGTGAAAAAAGCGGTCAACAATTCCTAGGCGACCAACGAAAACCGTTGACAGCTAATTTTTTTCAATGTTATCTACTTACTCACATCTGGGCCATTTCATAGCTAATAGTCTAAATAATAACATTGGAGCATTTTTTTATTTTGGCCTATTTAATAACTAAAAGTCTAAAACCCAATAACATTAAATCCATTAGACATTTTCATTAAACCCAATAACAGTAGAAATCATCCACCTTTTGTCTTTTGAAAATACTAAATTGTACAATATCTCTTAAAATTATAATGTAGATATAATATTTATGTTTTTAGATGCTTTTTTCTATTTAGTATACATTATTTTAAATATTTAACAACTTTAGATTGATTAAAAACAAAAAAATAAAAAAAATCGAAAAACGCTTTTTAACTTTTAAGCGCTGCTTAGGCACGATTAAGCTTGAAAAGCTTGAAGCTTCTTGTCGACACTTCTCCTCGCTTCACGCTTTTTAGAACACTGAGTGCTAGGGTTTTATCTTTCTATTTTCTTTAACATATGAATTCATCTTTTCTTTTTGTTTTGTCTAATAATATCATGATAGGCTAAACCCTTTGAACAGGGGTTCATGATGAAACCCCGTATTTTATGATTAATTTAATGTGTTCATTCTTACTCTTGTTCTAGTTTGCTTTTTTGGGTTGATTATTCATTAGTCTCTTATTCTAATTTGATACTTGATCATCATTAAATTGAGTTTTGTGATTCATGTTGTTATCGAGAGATTCTTCATGAGTTTAGCATATAATAACAAACAACATATGGTCCTATAATATATAGAGATACTATTATACTCTATGAAATTGTAAGATCATAATCAAAGTAAATTAATGTGTATATTATGTTCGAAGGTTAGCTAGAGATAATTGCTCTCGCATATAGATATAAATTTGGATGACCATCGAGAGAGGTTTTCGAATAAATTAGAATTATTGATTTTCAACCTTAGGCTAGAACGAGTGATGGCCAGTGCTAAGAATTGATTGTGGAAACAGTGGTGGATTTGGGGATTCTAGTGCCTTAATAATCTAAATTCATTTAACTCTTATAAATTCTTAGTTTTAATTATCTTGCATGATTTTAACTTGTTCTTTGCAAAATTGTTTAATTAAAGTGAATTTTAATTGTAGATCTTTGTGTCGACTCATCTACTATATTACTTGTTTCAACCCTATAGACTTGAGAGATAAATTTGATAATATGTCTGTCTTAATGCTTGATCACCATTAATTCGTGTTTGTGATTTATATTACTTTTGAGAGATTCGATATAAATTAGTACATGGTAATAAATAATATTGGGTCCTATATTGATTGTTTATGTCAATATGCCTTGTGAAATCGCTAGATGATGATCTTTATAATTTAATGCATGTTTATGTGTTTGCAATTTAATTAGAGATAATTAAGTTGACATGTAAGCATAGAATCAATTGATCATCAAGAGAGGCTTTTTGATTAATTTTGGATTATATATTTTTAGTCTAGGCATTGTTTTTGTTATTGTTGATTGTTTGTTATTGCTTTGATTGATATCCAATAATTTGATTAACTTAGGATAGTTTAGGGATTCATGTACTACTGAGAAGCGGATATAGTTCTAATTTAAATAGCAAACGACATTAAGTTTTATAGGAGATAGAAATATACTTCTATACGTAGTGGAACCTTTTATAATGGTCTAGCTTGGTATTGCGTTTTTTATCTGTTCACACCCATCATAGAGATATAATTGGATTATAGGTAAAAATAAGTTAATTTACATTGAGAGAGTAAATTGACACATAAGGAACATCAATTGTCAATATATTATGAGAATTGTTTGAAAACGAGCAATTCTTTAAAAATAAATAATTGTCAATAATGGTTTTATCATAACCATAACACAATCTACTGGTCTATCATATTAAAGAAAAAAACAATAAAAATTGAAATTCAAAACTCAAAGGAAATGATTTCACAATAAACTCCACGTGCTAATCTTCCTCTCGACGATGGCTTCTCGAACTCCACCTTGAGCGTCGTCCCTTCAAACGGTTTTTTTTCCCCACAAGATTCCTTCCCCTCATGGCAATCTTCCTTTTTCTCCTTTTTAAATTGCATGCCATTCTTTACTTACACCTAACTTGCTCCTCAATTTTCTTTGACTTTCAATGAATATTCGCACCGCTACTCCTCAAGTTCTCAAACTTTTCTATATTGCTCCTCCAAACTTAGCCTTTTACATAAAATGCTCACTTTAATTTCTAAAAAATTGCAAATCAATCTCTGTTTCTTTTTTTTCTTCACCAATTGCTTGAGATCGGATTTAATCCTAAAATAAAGAAAAACATACACAAATCAAGTAGAAATTTGACGAATACAAATGATCGAAGTTTAGTTTTAATAGCGTAAAATAAGTGTAAACTTACACTTATCAATTGTGGTGGGTTATAATGGTATGATGATAATTAAGAAGTGATCCAAACATGATTTGCGATTTTGGCAAAATGGGGCCGCCATTTAATTTAATCATTGAAATGAGTTTAGTAGCCATGAGTTCACTAAATGCATGTGTACAAAACAGTCTCGCGTAAATAGAATTTGACCACTGGGAGGGGGTGTAATTAATGGGTAATTATATTACCCTTATATTTTTTCCTTTCTACACCACATTTTATGCACACCATTAGTAAAAGATATCTCTAATAGTTACATCACATGCTATTTCACAAATATAATCATATCTTTCAAATATAGCTAAAAAATAAAATAAAATGTGTACACATTCAACGGATGAATCTTATTTTTATTTTTATTTTTAAACTACTAGAGAAATTGGATTATTACTGTATCAATGGAAGATGCAATTGCATCTCAGACGACCGTTGTGAGAATTTTAAATATGAATTTGTCATATGCGTCCAAAAACTCAAATAAACAAGAGAAAAGATTCAACCTGCAGAATTTAGTTAGATTCAAATTTAGTTTCGAACATATTTTTAACTACGAATTGAAGAAAGAATTGTTAGGGTTTCAGGGGGGGTAAGTCATGATTTATTTGAATCTGACAACCATGAAAGAAGAAGAAGAAGAAGAAGAAGAAGAAGAAGAAGAAGAAGAAGAAGAAGAAAGATCGACACGCCACTTTAAGGAATTTAATCATATAACCCATGAATATTTCCTCCCGAGTCCTAAGAGACATAAAGCACAAAGAGTAAAAGTTCTACACACTACGGTATCTCCTCTTGAAGAAATTAATTGGGTAAAATTTGCTAGTTTTTCATATTCTAATTCAAATGAAAGAATTCTTAACAATTTCTATTTTGTATTAATTCTTGAAACCTGCGTTATGTTTCTTGACTAGGTTGAGTACAGAATTTCATGTAAAAATATCCCATATTTTATCTTGATTCACATTAATCATTTGATTAAACATTATAAATCATTACTGTTTATATGAAATGAATGTAGGTTTGATTTCTGGAGCGAAAGGAACATTGATGACAAGAACACAAGGCCAAAACGGATTAGATGATAGTCACCAAACTAAAGTTGTCAAAATTTCCCTAATATCCTATACGAATGGCAGCTGATATCAAACAAGCCGACTTCGACAAATTGTTTCACGTGAAGAAGAAGAAAAGAAAATAAAGAAGAAAAACGGATATTGATGTGGTGTAGGAATAAAAAATAATAATGTATGTTATATTTTAATGAAGGTTAGTGATGTAATTTTGTTTATGTGCATTAAATAAAAAATTATGAATTATTTGTGTTGTGCCAAGAAAAAATTATAGTGGCAATATAATTACCGATAATTAATTCAAAAACCATTTAAAATACAAGTTTACCAACTTACCCGTTATATTGGAAACAATTTCAGCCCAACATTGAATCCGTCTTTCAACCTAACGAACCTCTGTAACTCTCCGCCTCTCCCGCACCCAATATCTCTCTCCCGTACCCAAATTCTTCCTCACATGAAAATTCAAAACCCAACATCTCTCTTCCACACCCAAATCGTTTTCTTGCACATTATGTATTGGACGAACCATTGCCTTCCAAGACGAGCCCACTGTTCTTGTAGTTGAAAACCGGCTTCTACCTCGTTGGTTGCTTTCGAGTCTTTTTCTAGCTCTGATTAGTTTGGCGTTGCCTAATGTTCCTCTGCTATTGACTCCACAACCGGTATCACTTTTGTTTGAGCTTCCTAGAATTTTCAGTTGGTTTCTTGAACTCTTGTGCATCTTACCTTTATACATTATCCTATGTGCATCTTACTAGAGAGCATTCATTATGGATTTAAGGTTTGTTTTAGTGGTGTCTAGGTGTACACCATATTATTCCTGTCTTTATAAATATCAATGAATGCCTGGGGAATTATAAGAAGCATAAGAAGCTCGTATTCCTCTTCTGATACTGTGGTATTTGTGGATTACTAGGAATTATAAGAAGCATAGGAACCTGAACATTGACATCGAGAGAATTATTCCACAGGTTGGGAAATTAATTCAAAAGATTGTCTATGCTAATTCTACTAGTTAAAATTCTGTAGCATAATGAAGTAGACTTGGGAAATCTTGGCTTTAGTATATTTATTAATCATTAGAATAGGCATTTTATGCTGGAAACTCTTGATCTTGGTAAAATAACAAAGAGTTCAACCTTGGAACCGGTCTTGCTATGGGAGAACTAGAGATGGAGGACGAGAGTTTAGGCACGGGATGTCATCTAGTGTAGGAGTATTTCAAAAAGAGCAAGGAAAAATAAATAGGAATGAATGACTTATTGAGAAATTTGGAGAGGTGTGGAGTTCCCAATGATAAATACAAGTTAGGCCTCTTTGTGTGTCTACTGTGGGCACTTCTATAGAATGAGGAGAAGACACTGCCTTAACTTGTGGCCCTTCTATTGCGTAGACAACCTCCAAAGGTTCGACAATAATGCATGGGGAAGAAGTCTTTTCTGCTGACAATGAAAAATTTCAAGCAAGAACGAGTTGAGAAGCACAATGGTAAAGTATCGTTAACTCATCACTTTTATTTTATAAAATATAATGTTTAACTTGTTAATGTAGAAAAATTCTAGAGGGACATAAAAATAGGATATTATTAGGTGACATTCTTATATGCACACTTATATTGGATGATGAAAAAATAGCCACGTAATCATCACCTAATGAATGTGTACCGCATGAGAATGTCACCTAATAATGTCCCTTTTTCATGTTCCTTTAGAATTGTCTGTTAATGTATTCTACTTTTTCATATAGATATGGGCCCTTGAAGCTATCCCCGTGCTATGCATAGAGAAGTTATAGAGTTCGATGGTCACAGAACTCTATGTTTGCCGGGTTATGAAGTTAAAAAGGGTAAGATACAGTCAAAAGACATTCCTGAGTTGTTGGAAGATAGAAGGGTAAGCCGCTAGCTTGTTACTTTATTTATACAAGATATACTAGTATATTACCCGAGAATTGCACAGACTTAAAAAGGAAACTATTTTTTAAAATAATTTATCTATTAATTCTATACACGTGTAACGGTTGATAAACACCTATTTAGTACTGGCAAATTAATCTAACAAATCATCATTAGCATACTCAATAAAAAAATTATTAAACTTTATTTATCATTGGCAAATTTGATTGCGTTGAAGGAATTTAACCAATTACAATTTTTTTTAGCAAGTATGTGGAATAAATTTTTACACCTATAAGTGGTCGATAATCTAACAAAATAGTCACCCTAAATTCAAGGATGACAATTTGACCTGTTGACCAATGAACTTATAGGCCTACCCCTAATACTTCTGTCTTGTCCCGATTAATTGGGTTCGTGTGGGGGTGGGTATTCATGCCTGCGATGAGTTTGGGGCAAAGATGACCAACCAGACCATATATGAGTTTAGGGATAACAATTTGATCCATCGACCCATAAATTCATGAGGACCTGCCCCTAATAGGATTGACCCGCCAAGCCTAATCGGGGCAAAGGGAAGGTATGGCGGAACATTGTCTGCCCCGCCGTGTGTCCGGGGTGGGTCCGGGTCAGGTTGGACCCGTCCCATAGACTCGTGACTCACCAAGAATTTTTTTAAAAAATAAATTTGATTATAAAAATGTATAGAAATTGAGGCATTCTAAGTTCTAACTCGAGTGCTTAAGGGAAAAAAAAACCTTCAACTATCTACTTTAACTGTTAACATCATTTTACTTGGAATATATATACGTATTACATGAAACAAATTATTAACATAAAATTCTAAAACTTGTATATTAACTTACTAACCATAATTGCTAATCTGTGTATGTGTGTATATATAAATAATTTGTGAAAATTCATAAAATATCAAATTGACTGAAAGGATAAAAAATTAATAGGTCTTTTCGTGAGTCATAGATGCGCCCCACCCTGCCCCATCACCCTCCCCGTCTTGACCTGCCCCATGAATTCATGGGTATGGGGAGGGTATGGGGCGACTTCAAGACTCATGGGGAGTGTCCAGCGTATGGCTGACCCGCCCCAAACCTGCCCCATTACCATCCCTAGATGAGTTAAAGGAAATTAAAATGTCAAAATTAAACATAAACTCAGCATCATAATAAGAAAAATGTCGACCTATATCACATGCCACAATATCTCTCATTTATATCAATATATATATATCTATTATCTCTTAGCTAATATATTTTTTTTGGACGGAAATCTCTTAGCTAATATTAATTACATGAATCAATTTTTGGTTTAAGAAACAAAAATAAAAAAATAAATGGGTCTTAAAAGCTGAGGCATGATTGCCGCTATTGAAAACCGCCATAGTATCATTCCTACTCAAATTTTACATATATAATATTTGAATATATTTGTTAATTAATTTTATTATCAGCCTTAATTATGCTATCAAGTATATAATTAAGGCCAATCTTCATAATTAATTGCCATGGTTTTATGGTATGGTGTGTTAGTTGCGGTTGGGGTGTGTGTTGAGTTTGTCAAAAAGAAAAAACTTATTAATATCAACTTATTGGGAAAAAATGAATATTGATTTTAAATACCATTATTATTTGACATTTCTAGCATTTTGGCTAATTTTAATACTACCATAACTCATTTTCTCTTTTGATAAACTTATTAAGATACATTAGTTAGCACTTCTTTTGACATATATATCAAGATTTCTAGTTGTAGTGTTCAATTCTAATTCTAAAATAAAACTATCATCAATTTTTAATTTGACAATTTATTTAAGAAAGGAAACATAATCTCAATTTTTTTATTCAAGATTATATTTGTTTTTTTAGCTTTTTTCTCTAACCATACCTTTTTTTTTTCTCCATCCATCACCTTCCCGTCAACTCCATTCATTTATTAACTTTTTCTTAGTAAAATAAATTGACACTTCTTTTATATTAAGAATTATTTACTATATTTACTATATTATTCTAATAACATAATTAAAAACCAACTTCTATACAACATATTAGTAATGTCAATATATTTATTGGAAAAAAGAAAATGAAACCACACCTCTCCCCCAATTCCCTCATGCCCGGTCTTGTACAAACCACACTTCTATACCATTTTTTATTTTATATTTATACCATTTGTCAACTCAATTTTAATGTCAAGACTCAAGTTAACTCCATTCGTAAATATTTTTAATACAACTCATTCATTCACCTTTCTTTTTTATTTGACACAAGCAACTCCATTCATTTATTAATTAATCTGTTCTTTTATTTAGTTTTTTAAATCATTTTGTTTACATTAGTTATTAGTCAATTCCTTTTAAAGATTTTGAATTTTTCAAAGCATATATATTATTATTTTTTAAAAAAAAGACTATGCAGAAACTATATATGATTAACAATATCATCACACGTATTCACATATAGAAATCTCTTCATTTTGCGACAAAAAATTTCTATAGACATGAAATTAAGTTAGATTAATTTATCTATTATCAAAGGAAAATCTGAAAATCCCCATTTAAACTCAATTTGTTTCCATCCTTGAGCTCAAGGTAAAACTACTTGAAGAGAATGTACTACTCTCACTACAAATGATGCAGTCTTTTTTTTTTTTTTTGCATCACTGGTACAATTTTAATCATAAATAAAACCACATGATAAAGCCATCAATAGAAATTCTGCACATTCGTTCTTCCTCTCCCAACTTTCACCTTTGAGGAGTGTTTGATCATACCCGATGCATAAGAAAAATAGAGTTATTAACCCTACAAATTCCACCCAAACACTTCTAGGCTTGGATTGATTTACACATTCCTCTGTCGATTGCCGGTCCCTTCCCCGCTCATTTTGTCAGTATAAAAGAAAGGAGAAAGGGATATTAATTTAAACACCAAAAAAAAAAAAATGAAATCCAGAAGAAATCCTTGAAAACGAATGGTTACCTTGAAATCTTTCTCCTCTTCATCCCAATCTCTTTGTTTCTCTGATGTATTGCTACAACCCTAGTGAGCGCCGACAAGAAAGTGATCCATCATTAATATCAAGAGAGTTTCCATGTCAAAATTCAAGACGGCAGCTGCTTTCTATCTCCCTTCTCTCCATTCCTCTCGCTTGGACGTAAATGAATGGAATGAAAATTTATAAATGTGTATATTATTTTATTGTCAAATAACTACAGGAATTCAACCGAGCAGGATCTATGCAATTACTGGGGGAGCATTCACGCAGCCTGGGATGCTTTTTCACCATTTTCCAAGCCCAAAAGATAATGCTGCCTTTTGGATTTCCCAACCTCATTGTCCATCAAGCCATCAAAGCGGTGCCATTTGAAGTTCCAACGTGCAATCTTTTTAAAATTTCCATTCTCCCATGCAGAAATTTCCATTCTT
>CAVNYN010234456.1:0-67739 GCA_963692815.1 Nyctanthes arbor-tristis
AAAAAAGACTAATTATATTTGGAAATGTGTAATTGATCTAAATAAATATACTAGTCATTGGACATTAGATAATAAATAACATGGAAGCTTGTGAAAATTAGTAAAGACTGCGTGCAATGAGGTGGATGACTCTCCATGTATTTTTCCTTCATTAGAATTTGCGCTTTGCTCGCAAAAAGTTAAGAAATTTGACAAGGTTCTTAAAATATTGGCCCGCACATAAATCCTTTGTTCACTCTTAAAAATTATATTATGCTTGTATGTTTACGAGGATAACCAAATGATTTAAAATTTTTGATACCCCACTGCAAAAATTCCCGTGTAGTAAGGAGAATAATGTGTAGTTTGAAAGGAGTCTTTTTTTTTTTTTTTTTTTTTAAAAAGAGTTTGAAAGGAGTCTTTAATCTATATTATTACATAATTAAAAGAATTAAGTCTCGATACTCCTATTATCGTATTTTTTTTGCTCAAATTTTTTGGTACAATTTGCGGTAAATTGAACTTTCTTTTTTCCTTTTTTTAGATAAAACTAAAATCGGCACAATTGATACAGTCTATCTGGCACAATTGCTTATAACGCCAAATCACAACATCTATCACTTTTAATAAAAAAATTTATTACAAATGTAATAGTAAAATATTGAACTCGTGACCTGCATGTTAAGAGTAACATACTTTTAAATCATTACGCCAACTCTTTTATTTGTTAATAATTTTTATTTATATATTACTATTTTAGCGTGTTTTTACTCAATAAAATATTAAATTGTTAATAATTGTTTGTCTTCAGCGTCTTTAAATTTATAAATTTATTAAATTGGACTTATGGAAGAATATAAAGAATTAATTTGATTAATGTTATAATTTTATACAGAAAGTAGAATTGATAAAAGGAAGTTCTCATCCGCTTGAACTCCTAAATAAACATGAATGTGAATATTTTTCTTTCTCTTTTATTTGAATATTAATTAACTTCATCTAATATTAATTAGCCCAATTGAGAAGGAGAACATTATTTTGTATTGTATCTTCAAGTTTATCTAGTTGAGTTCAAAAATTCATACAAAAATCACGTTTTGTTTTTGGTCTATAGTTACGAAATGAATAAATTATAGTCTGTAAAATCTTTATCCCTTTAAAGAAAAACAGTCGTAATTATTAATATTTATAGAAGAAAATATGGAGAAAAAATTACAATTATAATTTTTAATTAATCTAAACTAACGATATGTATGTTTAGTTAATTAAATATTTCATTTAATTAAGACAATTTATAATTCGATGAACAAAGGTTATCAAGTATAAAAGTTTCTCATTCATATTTATTTTTATTGTTTTATTATTATTTGACGAATACAAGTTATCAATTATGTTTCTTATTTATATTAATTAAATTTCATTATTTTATTAATTATAAACTACAAATATTTTAGTGATATCGACACTTATCTATCATTACATAATCAAATTTATCTATAATTTAAACAATTAACTGATGATAAATATGTGTTGGCTATTAAATTAAATAGTAAATATTATTTCAAAAAATTGGATGAATCAAGTAAAAGAGAATAAAAATTGAAAAAATTAAGAATATCATACGCATTACTACAATAGAAAATAAAATGTCTAAAAAGACCTTATTAACATATTTTTTAACGGGAAAACTACAATACAAAAATATTGTAGACTAATTTACTTATAGATATATATATATATATTACTTTTTAAAGATTATATTTATTATTTGTTAGACTAAAATGGTAACATAATATTATATACGGTTATTTGTATACAATAGAATAAAGGATTACCCGATTAAAAATATATGTGGGAAAACAGGATATTATTCAGTTAAAATGGTAAGTCGGGAAGGTATTTTTCTATATGTACAAAAAATTTTATGTGAACGAGTATTGAGTGAAAACGGATATATATACATATCCATACATATTACTACACTGTTAACTAATAAGTTAGATGATATAAATGTAAAATATAATAAAACATTAATCGAGTACATAAATGAGTAACTGTTGACATATTATTAATAAAATATTAATTATTACAAATTTATATATATTGAACATGTGAATTTGAATGACGTATTTGGAGGGGTTCAAAATTATCGACTCAGTTATGCAACTAAATTTATACTTAATACTCGAACATTTTACTACAAATAACCAGTGGTGATTTGTAATTCGCATATCAATTAGTAATTTTAGATAATGCAACTGGTATGAGTACTTCATTTATGACATTCTGTTTAAAAAACAAACTTACACGTTAATTTTGATATAAATGTACACTATAACTCTAATTATGTATTATCCGGTTAAAAGGAGTATGTCGAATGTACTTTTTTATATAGGTATGAAATTTTTTATCTGAACGGCCATCGAGCAAATATAGGTATATACATTACATGTCCGATACATATTATTAGACTGTTAACTAATAATATTAAATAAGTTAAACGATTTAAAAGTAAAATATAGTAAAACATTAATCGAGTACACAAAAGAGTAACTATTACTGTGTTATTAATAAAATATTAATTTAACGCATCAAATACTAAATCAAAATTGTATATTTACTGATTTTGTTATGCAAATCCGATAACATGTATCTGTGCAACTCATGTGTGAGACTTCTTTCAATTCCGCCGTTGACAATGACATGGTGTTGTATGATATTTTTATGTATCTTAGTATCCTGTCTTTTAAGAGACTTCGTTTGTTGTATTTAATAATAGTTATACTTTATTTTTATTTTCAACTTTTTATCTAAGGTGAGTACAGGTACAATAGAAAATATAATATTATTTACTTTTACAATACTAAAATGTAATCATGCATAAATACATACATGAATAAAATAGGATATGCCATGTGAAATTTTTTGGGTTTTTCTGTATGAGCTCAATTCAATTAACTATATTATCTTTTAATATTCTTGCAGGTTGTCTTAACAACCTGAATTCTACTATTAAAATATATTGTTAACATCAGTTATATGAATCTCTTTTTTTTATCAATTATCCGATACACTTTTTTATTTCCGTTGTCACTAAGAAAAGATGAAATATAAGCGTTTGTTTGGTAAATTTTATTTTTATAATTTATAAATTCACCTACAATTGATTTGACAACTTCTCAACAATCACCACATATTTCAAATTTCAATTAAATCTCCACCACTCATTTCCACTCATTATAAATTCTATTTATAAATTGATTTTATAAATCTAACCAAAAGGGTCCTAAATTATAACAACATTAATTGTATCGAATGTCACTGAATTTTTACCTTATTTGAAACTGGATAAATGATATTTAGCTGTCAATAATTAGATCAAAACTTTAATTTAATATGAATTAGGTTTCTCCACTTTAATTATCAACAATTATATTACTAAATTTATACGTTATTACAAGAAAGTCATTTTGTTACGGCTATATTATTACCTTATCATCATTAAATTATAGCCTCAAATAATAAGAAAATGATTACTCTAAATAACACATTTCACTGAAGAGGAAAAGTAGAAAAATAATTTTAGGGTTCACAAAGCATTTAACGTCTATCTTGACTTATTATTTTAAATAAATTTTAACCGATTGTCATGCATCACATAGATGGTCATGCTATCATTTCATCATTATAATAACTTCTAATGAAAATTCTGACAAATCTGAATTCTTGAATGTGATACGATACTCTAGAATTTTTGACTATAAATCGAAGTTAAAGATCAGTATTCCTAATATATTGTTACAAAATACTTCCTTTTACAATACAAACTACATTTGTAAATGTCATGATTTTTATATTCTTTTATGATATTAAGTATCTAAATTTTTATTAAACTACTTTTGATTATTTTTTTACTAGCTCTATACCCGTGCATCCTACAGGTAAAAAATCTAGTTCTCCTTAACGTTAAAACCAATAAAAAATTGTGCTTCAAAACAACTTTTATTTGAATAGTATAATTATGTTTTGCACAATAATTTCCATGATAATAATTTGAAAAATTGGTTTTAATTTTTTATATGACCTTCATTAAGTTTTGTATTTTAATTATAAATATAATTTATTATTTCAGTAAATTATACCTGAGTATCGTAAAGGTGTGACAAAACCTCTTGAAGGCTTTTTACCAAATTTTATGGTGGTTTTTGAACATTATCATTTATTGAAATATTTTTAAAATATATTAAGGTGCATATTAAATTGTAATATAAACTATATATAGAAATCTGTTTTATTAATTTTAGTGTAATAAAAATCTATTTAAAAGACTAATCTTATTATAGTTAAATTCTTTTCAAAGAGATTATATTTTGATTCATCATTAAAAGTTTATATTCAATATTAAATTTCTTAGTTATTTTGATTTTCTTATATTTCTATTCATTTGATTTCCCCGTGCGTCAGAGACTAGTTTCGGAAAAATGGAGTTTAGGATTTTTGCCAACAAATTGAGAGTATAAAAAAGCCCAAATTAGCCCAAATGGGTTAACCCAAAAGACAAAGCCCAACTAGGATACTGCATATTGGCCCATCTGGCCCGAAAAAGAAAAGAACGAAAAATAAGAAAAAAACCCTAGGACGCTTTATAAACCCAACGGAACTTCACCCGTAGCAAGCAGTTTGTAACTCATTCAGTAGTCTCAGCTCCACCGCTGTTCTCCGCCTCTAACGACCATCGGTAAACTGCTCTCCTACCTTGTATAACCTCACCGGTAAAATTGGAGTTATTTTTTCGAATTTTGTGTTCTTTTTCACCAATTTTTCGAATTTTGTATTCTTGTTCACCAACTAAAAATTATTAATTTTGGGTTTGACGAAGAAACCGAAGAATGGCGTACGCAGCGATGAAGCCAACTAAACCTGGCTTGGAGGAGTCTCTGGAGCAAATTCACAAGATCCGTATCACTCTCTCCTCCAAGAATGTTAAGAACCTGGAGAAAGGTACACCTGCATTATCTTAGCAAGTGGTCTTGCAATTTGATCGATCTGTATCAATTTACTGTTGCTGGACTCATTACATTTCTTTTGCATCTCTGAACTCAGACAATTAGTTCGTTTCATTTTTGGGGCTTAGAAATGCAGCATGTGATTTCAGTTGTCATTCAATTTACACTGCCGCAATGGGAATTGGTTCAGTAGCTAAATGTGATAGGTCTTAAATTTGGGTAACTTTTATTTATTATTATTATTTTTTTTTGGTGTGGATGAGAGATATTGCGTAGATATATTTTTCATGTATTATGGATTTGTCAATAAATTTTGTATATTAATCTTTACAAAATTGAATGATTTACAGTAAATCATTTAATTTAGTGATTGTTAAGAGTTGCTCCATTATGCAATCCTTTCTTTTCTGGTTTATTTAGCTGACTTATGACTGTTGTACAAATTGGATATGATCAAATATTTGTTGAAAAAAATTTTCGTAGTTGGTGACGTGATTATTGCTATTGCAAAATCTGCTGCTTGACCGATAGTAATATTTTGATGCTTTTGATTATGTTAACAGTGTGTGCTGATTTGGTCCGTGGTGCTAAAGACAAGAGGCTCAGGGTCAAGGGACCCGTGAGAATGCCTACCAAGGTTCTTCACATCACAACCAGGAAATCACCCTGTGGCGAAGGTAATACTTAAAAGAGTATAAATATGTATTGAAGTGCAACTGTCTTAAATATTTTATTATACTACGTGGAGAAAAGATGCTGGACCGTCTAGGTTTTGTAGCTGTTGTTCATTTTGTTGTTCTTTGATGGTTGTGTAATGTAGCTAGGTTTATGTTATTTTATCTACCCCCCTCCCCCCGGGGGGTTTCTGTCTTCCTGCTGTGTCTGGTCTCTATGTGTTTTGTCCGGGCTGGGTCATCTGTTGGGGGCTGGGCTTTAGCTGGCTGAAATCTTTCTGGTGGTTTCATCTGGTTGAAGGCCGTTTTGCCTCCTTCAGGTGGACCTGTGTTGTCTCATTGTCCATGGGCCGTGTCTCCTTAGTCAAAGGCCCACCCACCCCCACCCCTAAAAGGATCGAATTGAAAGATAATTCTATATTTGACTTTGCCGTCATTAACAATTCACTATATCTAAGCTTTAATTGGGTAATTGGAGGTACCACCAAATGACCAATTTCATGCCCGTACCTATATGTATGCTATTTAAGTTTGTCCTGGCAGCCAATAAATACACCTCATTTCTGACTCGTCACTTCAAAATCAGCAATGAATCCGACCATCTCTTTCAAATTCAGAGAACTTTTTATGTAGATCGGAGCCAATAAATACCTCATTTCTGACTCGTCACTTCAAAATCCACACTGAATTCCACCATCTCTTATAAATTCAGATAATTCTCTATGGTTATCTGGAGATCAAAGTCACCATTATTTATCAATTATATGTGGGTAGTGGCAACTTTCGAGAAAGTAATTCAGCAGAGTTATCTTCCTTTTTTTTTGGGGGGGGGGGGATAAGTATTTATGGAAATTTTAGAAACCGTCCTATTTGTGTGAATCCAGTCTTTAGAAGAAAAAAAAAAAACAGAGCTTTGAGCTCTTCAGTGTTGTAGTCACGAGAATCAATTACAATTTTCTATTTTAGGAGGAAAAAATGTTTTATTCCTTCTGATCTGATTTGGAATAAATGCCCTAGTGTAGGCGAGATTACATTATAACTTCGTACCAAGATAAATCTTTCTATTTTAGACCAAGATTGTTATTTTTTTATCCCAACATTTGAATTGTACAATCTGGTAACCACAATTTTGGTTATTTGTCATTTTGGAACTTGCTTATGTTTGCTAGGGTGGACATGATTTGATTATACAAAGACTATTTTTTGGTTGAGGGTCTTATATTTTGAACACTTTCCGGAATGGAGGAGAACCCAATTTAATGCTCTCTGGAAGGCTCTTATTTTTGTTATTATTCCATGATCACATTTTTTTTTCCTAACAGTTCTTGCAGTTCAGAATGATAGTGTACTGGTAAATTATGAATGTTAAGAGCATCCACAATGGAGGTGTTAAATCAAGTGTTAGTGACATGTATCAGTTAACAACTAAAATATATAGCTACAATGGAGGTGTTGACAAAATTGTTAAAAAATGGAGGTGTTAACAAAATTGTTAAAAAAAAATCTTTTTAGCACCAAGTTAATTTCGTTGTTAAAGTTAACGATTATTTTAACGATCAAATGTAGCATTCTTTCATTTATTTCTTGTATTAATTGTTGACTATTGAATCTTGCTGTAATAAAATATAGAAAATGACCAATAACTGTTGTTTGTAATTAAATTTGACACTTCAATTTAGCATTCTCAAGATATCAATAATTGATAGCTAGATTTAAAATGCCTACACGTCATTTAACAATCATTTAAAGTTCATTTTTTTGCTTATGTGGCCAACAAAATTTAACAACTTCATTGTGGATGCTCTTAGATGATGTTCACAATTGTTATGATGCATTAATTACATGTATGATTTTGACTCTGGAGTGTTGCTGAATTGCGATTAATTTGAAGTTTGGGATTCTTAGCTATTATTTGTGCTGTAATGATTTGGTTTCTTTTTCCGTGAACTTGATTCTTAGGTACCAACACATGGGATAGATTTGAGCTCCGTGTACACAAGCGTGTGATTGACCTTTTCAGCTCCCCGGATGTTGTTAAGCAGATTACCTCAATCACTATTGAACCTGGTGTAGAGGTTGAGGTTACCATTGCTGATTCTTGAACTTGCCTTTCCTTGTTGGAGATGTAATTTTATCTTTTATTAGCAGTTAGTTAATGCCGTGCCTGAAGCATCATCTGGGATTGTAACAAGGTTATGAATTACAATAGGAGTTTTGGTTCGTTTTCAATTAGAATCTCACTTTTTAAGAAAGCGTTGAGTCATATTTCAAGTGATTTATGAAGCATTTCATTATGATTATGTAATGTTATGTTATTCACATATATAAAATTCCAAATTTCCAATTAATTGTTGTGATATATGTATTCCAAATTAATTTTCAATCCAGTTCCATTTTTTTATTGGATTAAATTCATCAGTTGGTCCATAGTGGCCTGAAGCGGGAACTGGGTTCTAGCCCTCGCGTAGATTCTAGTTTGCCCACCGTTCTTACATGAAAGCGTTTTTTTTTTTTTTTTTTTGGAGGGGTCTCAACGGTAGGACGTTGTAACGGACATCGCATAATTTTGGGTTAATTTCACAAATCATCTCCAACCTTTGGGTTAAGAATCGGTTTCATTCTCAACATTTTTTAAGACACACCACAGCCCTCAACTTTTTAAAAATGCACACAAATCGTCTCTATTGCTACTATTCTGTCAAATTTTTATAAAAAGACGATTATACCCCCCCATAAACTTTTTTTAAAATGTTTAAAAATAATAAAAAATTAAAAAAACTCACCCCACCCCACCCCACCCCACTTCTCCTCCGCTGGAATGGTTCATTCCGGCGGCCAAAAATGGGGGTGAATCCCCCCTCCATTTTGCTACCAGAAATGGCAGCAAAATGGGGGGATTCACCTCCCCATTTCTGCAAGAAATGGCAGCCAAACCAAAATTGGGGGGGGGGGATTCACCCCCATTTTGCTGCCATTTCTGGTAGCAAAATGCTGCCGGAAATGGCAGCCAAACCAAAATGGGGGGGGAGATTCACCCCCTTTTTGCTTCCATTTCTGGTAGCAAAATGCTGCCGGAAATGGCTGCCAATTCCGACAGAAATAGGGGGTGAATCCCCTCTATTTTGCTGTCATTTCTGGCAGTAAAATACTGCCGGAAATTGTAGCCAAATGGCTGCCATTTTCAATAGAAATTGGGGGATTTCCCCCCCAATTTTGCTACCTTTTTGGTAGCAAAATGCTGCCGGAAATGGCAGCCAAATGACTACTAATTCCGGCAGAAATGAATCCCCCAATTTTGCTATCATTTCTAGCAGCAAAATACTGCCGAAAATGGCAGCCAAATGGCTGCCATTTCCGGCAGAAATGGGGGGGATTCACCCCCTCCTTTTTGGCCGCCGGAATGAACCATTCCGGCGGCAGGGGCGGGGTGGGTGGGTGGGGTTTTTGGGTTTTTTATTATTTTTAAACATTTTTAAAAAAAGTTTAAAATGTTTATGTGGGGTATAATCGTCTTTTTTATAAAAATTTGACGGAATTGTGGCAATAGGGACGATTTGTGTATATTTTTGAAAGGTTGGGGGCTGTGGTGTATTTTAAAAAAGGTTGAGAACAAAACCGGTTCTTAACCTAAAGGTTGGGAACGATTTGCGAAATTAACCCCATAATTTTTTACCTTATTTTTCTCATTTTCTCTCGGTTAAACCAGTGACTGACAAGTATGTTGTTTATTACTTGGTTCAATCTACATTTTCACTGGAGTTGGAGATGCTTGTGTCATTTGACTAGGCACAATTTTTTACTTGCAATTGCTCCTTAAATATATGATAATAAATTGAGAAATAGGGTGAGGATTCAGCCCCAATTTTACAAACGGTAATCACCCCCACCCCACAAAAAAGTCTTGACGACGCTATCGCCGGAGATCTCATCGCCGGCCATCTACATTCCCGCCTTTCGCAGCAGCCTACCTCGCTGGAAAGAAGTAATTCAGATTGCAGCTAAAAGTTATACTACAATACACAATCTAGCCTCCATGAACATCAAATCCACTCATCATCTTATGACTTCCATACATAATCAATAAATCCCAAAACAGCAAAAATGCAAACTTAAATAATATAAGAAAATGGAAAATCGTGTTTTGCAGTGGTAGGCGCTCTCCGGCGGGCGGTGTGAGAGGTGGGATCGAAGTTCCGACTGGAGTTGCATGAAGTGCCATATGGAGAAATGAGCCATGTTTGGGCTTGTGTAATTTGGTGATAGGTGCAACGGCATTTTTGACAATATCTTCTCACTGGCCCCTCCGTGTGCCAAAGCAGTCTGCGTTTAGCATTCTCCTTGTTTTTTATTTTTATTACTAGACTAGATTATCATTTGTGCGTTGTACAAGAAGATTATATATCAAATTATTTAGAAAAATAAATAATATGAAATTTTTTTTTGAATAGTTAAATTTCATAAGGTAGTGTTACCCATTAAATTTTACTTGGAAATTAACATCAGAATTGAAGAAACCAAATAGGTAGAACAAGAAAAAGAGTACAAGAAGATAATTTGCCAAATTCATTTCCATGTGCAGCTATATATATTTTGTTAATTTATTCCCACACTATTTTTTTAACTCTTAAGTCAGTTATCTCAATTTTGTGAGTCATGGACCTATAACCTCCACATTCTTCTTGGCCTTTGAAATTAAAAGATACAATTAGGAGACACACTTCGAATAAAATAAATAAGTTCTATTAGATATAGTTAAAAGAAAATAATTGTTCTTTTCCTCAATGTTCCTAGCCCTAAACTCACTCCATCATTGATTGCAATATTGCAACCATAAGTAGGGGAGAAGTCTCCAACTGGTTGATGTAATTTTGTAGTCACATCCTCTTTGGTGGACTTGAAGCTATAAATTTCTTGCAAAAACTCATGATGCCTCTTCATTTCCATTTTTATTTATGATGTTAGATGGAAACTCACAGGTTCTAATCCATTGCTAAAGTTGAAATTTAATGCAGGAAATTGGAGAAAATTAATCCGTAAAACAAAATGAAGAAGGTGAAATGGAAAGAGTTCCACCACCAGCAGAAAGTCAAACCATCAATTTCTTCTCATATACTCCCTTCATTAATTGAAATGTTGTTACAAGTAGATAGTCCAAAAGAATGTATCAATTTCAACAAATCAAATAATCAAAGTGAAATCAATTCATAAAATAAAATAAAAAAATTTGATATAAATAATAACATAAATAAATATTATTAACTGATTCAAAAATGGGTAAAATGGTCATTACTAGCAATATATAGGGAAATACATTATTTGACTAAATTACTTTGATAGCATAATTTCAACAGACTGTCAACAGCTTTTTATCTCCAGTTCTAATTTATTTTAAATTATATTTCAACGAAAGTATAACGCGTAAGATAAAATATTAAGAATTCTTTAATTGAAAATAGATTGTCCCCTTCCAAATGGCTTAACTACTAAGAATAATTTACAATTGATATAAGTACTTTCAGATGTAAAAATCATGTAATACCTACTAATAAGCAGGAGTAGTAATATATGGCCTGCCTTCTTCCACATTAGATTTCAAGTTTGTCAATTAGCTTTATTTAAAAAGTAAAGAGTGACATAAGATATAGTGGTACGTTAACAATACGAGATATTTAATATCCATTGGAATATAGAAGTATTGTTGTCCAGTGAAAATCTCACAAAGATTGGATTAAAGCAATAGAATGGTCACAGCTAGACCAAGATCAATCTCCAGCAGTTATTTATGATCTTTTTTGTTACCCGACCAATTTGGAATGGAACAGAGTAATAAAATGATCAAAGTCAAACTTAGATTTTTGGATACAGGGACTAATAATGAATTAACTTCCGTTAAAAAAATGATACAATAGATTTTATTGATAAATTGCAAATTCTGATACATATGAGCAATTTTTTAATCATGTTTGTCACCAGAACAATATACACCTTTTAGATGATTTGAGGTGATCATATATGAATTACTAATTTTAGCACGTAAGCAAAGCACTTTTAATATGTATAGTTTTAATATAATACAAAGTTCAATCACAATTGCAGAAAGTAAAAAACAATAAAAAATAACTTGGAATAAATTAGAGCAGATATATGATAAAAAATTTGAGAACTATTATTCAAAATCAAAGAAAATAAAGGATTATGAATCTCAATCTTATTTAGAGTAAATAATTTAGAAATTAAAATAAGTCAATGTAACCGCACTTATTACCAAGTATACAGTAAAAAGACTAGAAAGTCCCTATTTTTCATAGTTTTGAAGGGAAAATTACGGTATAAAAATACTAGAGACTAATTTGCTTTAATATATATAGATAGATAGATTATGATCATCATAATCATCATCATCATCTTTTCTTATTACATCAACTATACTTTGTCTTATATGGTGAGTAAAATTAATGAGAACCAAACACCTCTTTAGGACGAATTAAGGACGGAGGACCAACATAGCAGCACCAAGCACAAATTTCATGAATAAAAAGTTCTAGCAAAAACATCATGATGTTTTTGGGTGAAATTTTGCAGTCAATCATGTCATGTCAACCAACCAATACGCATAGCTTTTTGCTAAATCCAACGTTTGATGTGATATATCTTTCGGTTTTGTGTACATGATATGACATTATTGAGTAACGCAGTGTTAATTATTTACGTACATAAAATATGTATTAATATGCTCACAATGACATGTTAAAAATATCTATTTGGTGAATTCTAAATAAAAAAATTTTAAAATTGCTAACACACTTCTCCACCAAACTAACAGTAGACAATAATGCTTATTTTCCTTTACTGATATATATTATTTTATCTCCATTTATTCTCTAATAATAAGAAATATCAATTAAACTAGACTCGCTTTTAATTTCAGATAAAACTTATTATTTGCATTTGATACATGCCAACTTATTACTTGTCATCATTGGTTATTATACCATACGATAAATCAACTTAAAAGAATCACGTGTTATATATGTCTAAATAAATAAAGATAGAATTATATTAGGGTAATTGGCGCAAAATATCTCTACATTTCGGTTTCTTTATGCAAACCGTCTCTGCCATCGTCACCTTTGCATTTTTTTGGCGGAATTCGTACCTGCTGTCACTCGCCGTTATTCCGTCCGTTTGTCAACTTTTATATTTGGAGTAATTGGCGCAAAACGTTCCTACGTTTCAGTTCTTTTGCGCAAATCGTTCATACCTTTCTTTTTTTTTTTTTTTGGTGGAATTCCTTCCCGCCGACTTTTATTTATAATAGTATATATATACTTGTTTTTTATAAAGCATAAATTAATACATTAATAATTATTTTCTACATTTTCAAAAAACTAATACATTCAAATTCAAATACGTCAATAAAATGTTAGATAAGATTAAAGAAGAGAAGTGAGTTTTATTTTATTATGTTATTTTATAGGGCTCAGAACTAAGTACTAAATAGACGTATAGTTAAAAAAATTTAATAAGCAAAATAATTAACAGCGTTGCCGCCTACTTAAAACATAATATAATTTGATTCTCTGAGAATAAAATAAAACTCACTTTTCTTCTTTAATCTTATCTAACATTTTATTGGCGTATTTAGATTTGAATGCATTAGTTTTTTGAAAATGTAGAAAATAATAATTAATGTATTAATTTAGGCTTTATAAAATACAAGTATATATATATACACAATTACAAATAAAAGTCGGCGGGGACGAATTCCACCAAAAAAAGAAAGGTATGGACGATTTGTGTAAAAGAACTGAAAGGTAAGAACATTTTGTGCCAATTACTCTAAATATAAAAGTTGACAAACGGACAGAATAGCGGTGGGTGACGGCAGGGACGAGTGCTGTCAAAAAATGCAAAGGTGAGAATGTAATTGTCAAAAAATGAAAGGTACGGACGATTTGCGCAAAAAAATTAAAAAGTAGGGACGTTTTGCTCCAATTACCCAATTAATATTACATCCTTTGTTAAAGGTTGCATTCCCTCCCTTATTCTCTACTTGTATCACTTCAAAAAATTAAAAAATAAAAATTGGATGGGATTATATGTTCGGTCCTGTCTTTTGAACACCATTTATGATATTTAAAGGACAGTGTGACACTCACTAATTAGGTGTGTTAAAGAACCTTTTACCCAATACACTCAATAGGTGAGGGTCACACTATTTTTTTAACACCGTAAAATAGTATTCAAAGGACACCATAAACGTGTGATTATATGTTAATGGTAAATCTCTACCACATGTAGAATACCAATTTGACAACAACTTTGACGTGCTGGCAATTGTAAATATCAACAAGAATTCCTATTTACCAATGACCCATGTGAAAAGACAATTCATTATTGTCCTTTAAAAATTTTTTTGTAGTAATTACAAGACAGGCTAATTTTATCACAAAAATGCCCTTAAAGAAGGACTAAGCCCAGATTTTTCAATAGGGGGGCCCCTATTTAGAAAGGCCTTTGTCCAATATAGTTGACAAAGTATGCCGGCCCAAATAATTATCCGCACTAAACGTCCACTGTCAATCCACCTCATTTTCACTGCCCATGGCGACGCGTCAGTGTCACGCTCCAAAACTTGTTACCAAAGCTCCTGCATGACTAGAAAATCTGTGACAACACATTGCCACCATCTGACTTAGTGCGATCGACTGATGTAGATAGACACCTGATTTAGTGATTTCCTTTTTTTCCCTTTTTTTTACGAGGTCACATTATACGTCAAAAAGCGACTTGGAAACTTCAAATTCTAATATAATCCATTTCTCTACATATAAATTATCTTTTTGAGATAACTCTCATTAGATAATTATACTATTTTTTATGAAAGATTTCACTAAGTGGCAAGTAAATATAGTAGTTCATAAGTTAGCTAGAAGGGCTCATGCTCTCTACAATCCTTGTATTATAAATACCGCACCAAGTTGGTTGGTTGAGGATCTCGCTGGAGATGTTTCCTCTACTACTATTGATAATGAAAATTGAGTTTTTTCTTTCAAGAAAGAAAAGGAAAATTAACATGAAATATTTATTTAATACATTGCATAATTTCATTAGATATAACATGAATTACTTTCCTAGTTAGTGTGTCCAGAAGAATGAGCCAGATTAGACCAGACTCAGTATATAGAGTTTGATTATTAATAGAAAACAATTACATCATATTTATTGATAATCGAACTCTACACACAAGGTCTTATCTAATTCAATAGATGCACGCGAAGAATGAGCGCGGCGCGTGAGTGTCTGAGAATTGTCATAGCAATTGTGCTAATTTTGATTCTTGTCCCCACGTAAAAAGCGCACTTCGACTGAAAATGGTGGGTACACACGTCGCTCTCCTAGGGGGCTCTGTTGATGGGTTATGGGGCCCGCATATTCGGACTTTCGGGTCCCCATAAGTATCTCTGAACTCAAATCAAAAAATTGCAGCGCCAATCACTCCGTGATTAGGCACTGCCTTTCCTTTATGGTAATTCACCATTTACGGGACATTCTTGTTTGTTTGTCATTATTTGTTTAAGGTCAGAGAAATTATAATGAGAAAAAATATAGAATATATGTTAAAAATATAAAAAAGTTTAAAAGATATAGTTATAATTAAGTAATTGTCAACTTAAATATTAAATTATTGATAGATAAAATTATAATCAAAAAGAATAATGAGAATCAAATATGCATGTACTTCAAAGTGCCAGCAAAAGTCACCTTCCTCAGTGGAACTTTGCTTGCATTAGTGTTCAGAAAAGTATCTCTTAATCTTCATATTTCAAGGCTACTAAATTATCGTGTTATGTAACTTAACCATTTCTGCGTCTTTGTTAATCTACCGTTTGGCAACAATTTATAGGGGTGTTTATAAATATGTGCTTATTATTCAAATTTTATATATGGGGTGTTGCCTATTCTGTCACATGAAAGGCATCTGTATTAATCTACTGTTTGGCAACAATTTACAGATGTGTGCTTAAAAATTTGTGTTTAAAATTCAATTTTTGTATAGATTGCAATACTTAGTCTTGCCGCATGAGAGTAATGATTAAATGGACGTAAAAACTTTCATCAAAATTTAAAGGTGGCCTGATAGAGTGGTAACATGTGTACAAATTTTGAGAATTTCAAATCCATTTATAAATGGCGTCCATTTATGCATGCATATTTTCTTACTTAACAATTTTTTTTTTTATATACATACATTTTCTAAATATTGCCTAAAATAAATACTACATCCGTCTCAAAAAGGAGATCCAGTTTTCTTTTTTCCTCAAAATATGATCCAGTTTTATTTTTAAAAATTAATTAAAATATTAATTCTCTTATATTTCTCTATTTAATATGCATAGTTATCAAAAAATATAATTATTAAAGTAGAATAATTAATAAATGAAAGAGTATAATAGAAAAATGAATTTAAAATTTACTTTTTCAATATTATTAAATAAATTTTTCTTAATATGTGTAAAAAAGAAATATGATCATCTTTTAAGGATAGAGAAAGAAACATCTTTTTTTTTTTTAATTCACATTTGCAAAGAGAAAGAAACAAAATACCTACTACCAAAGCATCAAAGACATTAACTTTCAGTTAAACTTACAACTACACCTCATATTTTACTAAGGACAGTATGTTTTTACTTTTCTTTCTTCTTTGATCTGTTATTAAATACCGTGTTAAAGTCTCCGAAAAGTTCATCCCACTTGAACCTTGAAGAAGCAAGAAAAGGGTTGCCACTGGGGAGCAGTCATTGCTTCCTTCCTTGTACTTGGCCATGAGCCCATGAGCCACCTACCCACGTATAGAGAATTGTTGCATTATTTGATAAAGCTTTTACCAATAATTTTAGAGCTCACAAGCAATTTCATCTCACTACCAATTTATATTTTCCGATCTATTTCACTCTTTCAATTAACTAATATTATTCTACCATTGGTAATAGTTTTATTTGAAATTTCGTAGTAAAAGGTCCTGATAATTTAATGAGTAAAAAAATTATGAAAAGATTAAGTGCTTGTTTGAACTTCTTTAACACATCTCTTTATAATTTCACCTATCACTGATTTGACTACTGATTTTGACAGCTATTCATTTATTATCACAAATTTCAAATTTCTATTAAATCTACATCATTCATTTCACCAATTTATAATTTCTGTTTAGAAGTCATAAGGATAAAGAGAATCAAACAACCATTAAGAGGCACTACGTGTATTCTTCTAGCTTTTAGGTAATTAAATAAATAGATTTTTTAACATAAAATTTCATTTAATTAGGGTAATAAAAGTCGAATAATAATAAAAATGTGACGACGAGAGGTTAAGGATATAAATAATATATTATAACAAAAATAAAGTGTGGTGATCACTTTGTGCAAAAAAGATATGGTTTTTTCTTATAAAGGACTAGTTGATTATAGAGCACCATATTTTATTAATCACAATACAATTTATTTATTTTAAATTGCTGCAATATTCACTAATTGTTATACGTAGGTCCGCAACTCGTTTATCACTGTTTTATGCTTAATCTTCTCTTAATTATCACACATTATTATTCTGAATAATTATATCTACTTTAAATTTCTCGTGGTCTTATGGTATTTCTTGGAGGTGAGGTGCTATTATGATACTGATACCTCTTGCTCTATGTAGAAAGTATTAGCAAATTTTCAATTCTCCTTGTTGTAAACTAGATTAATACTAATGATTTTTAGTACAAATTATCATTAATGCAATAATTGTTAACTAGTAAAAGGTTGAGGATAAAAATGCAATTGAAATTTTTTTTTAGATAATTGCAATATGCTGTGAATGGTGATTATGATGTGAACTGCGCTTAGAATTTAAAATTACCAAAACACCCTTTCCACCGATTTTCCCGCGCAAAACCCATTAGGATCTGGTAAAATCGAAAAGCGAGAGTGCAGGACCATATCCATATGTGGTCAAATCAATATCAATTAAAAAAAAAACCAACGTCATGATCAAATGTGCACCGTCGACTCCCCAAAGTAGGCCCCACCTCCCCACCTACGCTTTTTATCCCATTACCAGCACCACCGCTCTCGCATCAAGTTCTCACGCTTTTTCAGTCCTCTATATATAAATCCGGAAAACTCGTCATTTTCTCGCGCTTGGCGTTTGTCACTTGTCACTCCCGACTCCGATTATCATGCCGCCACCCTCTGTTACAGCGGCGTTGTTCCCCATTCTCGTATCAGCCTTCCTCTTCTTCTTTAGTGGGCAAGTAAATGCATGGCGCCCCTGGCCTAATCAAAACCTTACTAAAATGGATTTCATTTTAGGTGGGTCGAAGAAATATGAGGGTTCGTCGGAATTTGTCAAGTTGAAATACCACATGGGACCTGTGCTCACTGCCAATATCACTATCTTTCCCATCTGGTATGGGTCTTGGAAAAACTCTCAGAAACGCATAATCCGGGAATTTATTAGTTCAATTTCCGCCGTGGATTCCAAGCCGCCGTCGGTGGCTGGGTGGTGGAAAACCGTTCAGCTTTACACTGATCAGACGGGCGCCAACATTTCACGACACGTCCAAATTGGAGCTGAAAAGAACGACCGGTTTTACTCCCACGGGAAATCGCTAACCCGGCTCTCTGTCCAGTCCGTGATAAAATCCGCCGTGAATTCCTCCACTCGCCCCCTTCCTATCAACCCCAAAAGCGGTGTGTACTTGCTGCTCACCTCGGAGGATGTATACGTACAGGACTTCTGTAACAATGTTTGTGGGTTCCATTACTTCACCTTTCCGTCCATTGTCGGGTACACTCTACCGTACGCCTGGGTGGGTAATTCCGCAAAACTCTGTCCCGGAGTTTGCGCATACCCTTTCGCTGCACCCAAGTATATTCCGGGGTTGAAGGCAGTGAAATCCCCAAACGGCGATATCGGAGTGGACGGAATGATAAGTGTAATTGCTCACGAAATTGCAGAGGTATCAACAAATCCGCTAGTGAACGCCTGGTATGCAGGGGAGGACCCAGTTTTCCCGGTGGAGATTGCTGATCTTTGCGAGGGAATCTACGGCACCGGAGGCGGCGGATCCTATACCGGGCAGATGTTCAACGGAGAAGACGGTGCCAGCTACAATATGAACGGAATCCGAAGGCGGTTCTTGGTACAGTGGGTATGGAACCATTTGGTGAATTACTGCACTGGCCCGAATGCACTTGATCAGTAAATGCTGCATTTACTTTCTGTAATGGGTATGGCTTTCTGTTTTGAAATTTCAACTGTTTGTTGATTATTTTTCTTGAGTTTTTTGCTTATTAATTAATAGATAATAATTGATTAGATTTTAGTTAAGTGTGTTTTTAGCTTAAATCCTATTATTACTAGTAGTAAAAATAGTTAATTAAGCTCTGTCCAGAGATATTTTATTATTATTGATTTGAAAGTGGCTAATCAAATTTGAAATCTAGAACTTGAAGAAGATGACAGAAGACACATGGTCCACATGGAAAGGCCAAAAAGCCAAGGCAGCGGGCAGTGCATGCATTTAACCAATCCCAAGAACTTTGTCCTTCAACTCGATCACCCATTGTGGAGTGGGATTTGGAGTCTGGTTATAGAACCAGATAGGATTTTGAATTTAAAGTCAGATTGTCAATCAGTTAATACCAACTCACATGACACAGGTGAGTTGATAACACGTGATTAGCAATTTGGCTCAAAATTTAGAACACTATCTATTTCTATAAAAGCTAATGATATAGATTGCTTTCCCACTAATGTTTTCTTCTTTATAATTTATTTTTTCACTATGAAAAAAACTCAACAATTAATCTCACACAAATTTGAGTTTTTCTCACCAAACTAGTACTCCGTCCGTCCCATTAAGATTCAGTCGCTCTTAATTTCACAGAAATAAGGGAAGTTCAATAATATTGTTAGAAAAATAAATTTTAAGATTATCTTTTTCAATGTATTTTTTATTTACTGATTATTTCACTTTAATAATATTACTTTTAAGATAATGATGTGTACTAAATAAAGGCATATAAAAAAATTGAAAATAAATAAAAAGAGTGATTTATAATTAGGGACGGGCGAAAAGGAAAACAAGTCATCTTAGTGGGATGGAGGGAGTAGTGTGATGGTCAAATGTGAAGGGAAACAGGGGAAAATGTAAAAGGGGGAAATTTTGGCCCCTTATTTGGATTTTTCCACTCCAATTTTTCAAAACTCTAAAATTTGAGTTTTTACCAGACATTATTTAACGTAGTGTGGGAAATTCTAAATTTGAGTAGATTTGGAGGAAAAAACCTAATGGAAAGACTAATTTGACCCTTCTTTTACCTTCTCCCCTTCTTTTTCTCCTTTCCCTTTTCTTTTCCTTTCACTTTTTTCACTAGAAATACTCTAAAATCCCCATTTAAGGTTCTATTTTCATTTCAAACTTGGGAAAAAAAAATTCAAAATTGAGACCTTGAGATTTGTATGATATTAAAATTTTCTAGCATCAATTGGATGGCACATTATGGCACTGTTCATTAGCCTACCTCTAAATGAACACCCCCTTCCCGAAAAATAAAAAAATAATAAAATAAAATTAAAAAAAATGAAATTGAACCCCATATTTGTAATTTGTCAATTATTTATCCTTCGTGTTAGCGGATAGCACCATAAGGGGCTATGCGTCATACCAGGACTCTTATATGATATACATAAGCTAATTGGAGCTTAACATCTGTATATTTGGTAATTGCTATGATTTGTGCAAAATGCCTCGAACTATCATATTTTGACATTTTTGCCCTCAATACAACCTTTTGCTGTGTAAAATATCCTTTTTGTTGACTTTTAAAGGCTACTCTGATCATCCCATCAAGTCCATGTACATTTGTTGTCAAACGATAGTTTCTTTAAAGTATATAAAGGGTTAATTTCACATATTGTCCCAGCCTTTAAGATTAGTATCGATTTGGTCTCTAACTTTTTTTTTAACTTGCTGGGTCTCCTACATTTCATTAAGCCACACATAGTTCTTTTTAACGGTTTCCGACTGGGAGAGTCGTTTCTCTGTTTTACTGGAAATAACAGCACTTTTATTGCCATTTTCGACAGCCGTTTAATGGCAGCAAAGAGCTGCCATTTTTGGCTATCGTGAATGACAGTCAATAGAGGAGTCTACCCCTATGCTGCCAGAAATGGCAGGGGGGAGTCCCTTTCTCCCCCATTTTTTTAAAAATAATAAAGGATATAATGGTAATTTATTCGACGAGTTAATAGTGAAACTAATGGAAACCATTAAAATGAACTATATATGTGGCTTAATGAAAGGTTGAGGACTCAACGGGTTGGAAAAAAAAGTTAGAAACTCAGCCAATATAAACCCCAAAGGTCGGGGATGATATGTGAAATCAACTTTAACTTAAACAGAGAAAATCATCCGGAACAAGGCGTGAATTGTCCAAGGTTGAGGAATATTGATGAACCTCACACTCGTGGTGACATATTCTATTGTGTTCAATGGACACCATTTTATAGAATTCAATGTATGATATGGCAAGTGTCTCTTAAACACATTGAAAGATGATGACCTCATTCCCCAAATGTATCCATTGGACACTTGCCACATAATACATTAGACTCTATACTTATAGTGCTATAAAGAATGGGTATTTTCTTCTACGTTTTGGCGACATCAATAGATTAATTTTATTCCTTTTTTCATTTTACTGGAAAATCAAATAGTCTACCACGTTCGTTGAACTTGAAAACTAGAAATTGAGGACCAAAAATATAGTTTGGCAAACAATTATAACTGAATTTTGTAGTTGACCAAAATACCTTTTAAAATCCTTTAGCTAATTACTATATAAGTTAATAGCAAGGATGTTTTGTACAAAGAAAAGTTGTTTTGGGGCAAAAATATCAAAAATTGATGGGTATGGATGTTTTGTACAAATCATGTCTTTAATTAATAATAATATATTATCAAAAACCTTATTATATAATTAAATCATTTTGAATATTTAAAATAAAAATCCTAGTGAACCTATCAAGGATCAATAGCTGTTTTGTTTATTTGGAAAAGAAATTTGCGATTAATTAATTAATTTATTTAGATAAAACAGATTTCAGATGGACCCAGTGTCCCAGTGATAAGTTGAAAACGATCCTAAAATTTACTACATTCCATCCATATTATATATCACATTTCAAATCATGTGACAAAATTGAAGAAACCCGTGAACCCTAATGGAATCCCTGCTTAGCAGGTGTACCTGTACAAGATTACAAATCACATAATTAAAAAATGTTCCCCTTTTACATTTACAAAGTTAAAATCACTGCTAACCGCTACCATCCTGTAAAGAAAAAAAAAACTTCGATTGATTAAATAATAATACAATGTAATAGAGTCAACGGCAATGGCGGAAAAAAGTGGTGACTCCAAAAGGAAGGAGTGAGAATCGGGAGTGTAGTGGTGTAGGTGCTACATTAATAAATAAATATTGTTGTTTGACCAACTAGCAATATACTTGTATGTGTTCAATAATTAAAAGTATATTCAATTTTTTTTTTTAAAAATTAATAAAGGTGTCGTCATATCATATGTCATCATAGTAATCAAACTTTGTCCGGCAACTGATGAATTTATGTTTTTATTTTATTATTGTTATTATTATTATAAAGTATATGGTTTACAGCTAGGTCGATCGTGTATTCGTGTGTGGAGAAATTAATTATTTGTCATTATACGTGCAAGTTGGCAAAGAAAAATTTGTGTGTCAAAGACCCCATTAATTGACAATTGATTACTAGTATTTCACTAAAATTCTTCATTTATTTCGTTCACTTTCATCACGTGATTGGAAGCAAATTCGTTTTATTTATTATTTAATAAACTTTCAAGTACTCATGAAGTTCGACTAAATCTAAAACATATAAAATACACGTCAAGTTATATATTCTTCCTTTCATGCGAACTAATAACACTCGATTCTACGACTTAAAATTTTGCCTCTACGACTTCAAATTTTCTTGTCATGTAACCATGGAGGTGTGATGCGTGTTAACTGGCGCACAGTGGTATTACTATAAACGATAGAGCAATTAATTAATCGTTAGCTTTATCAATGATTACCGCACGCCACCCCACCCCACGCCATATAAAACGATGGAACTTAACCTACCTATTAATGTCCCGCAAAGAGGATTAATCTCATTGGATAAACAGTACCAAAAAGCATATCAAGTTTAACCTAGGAATCAGCTAAGCTCTTACACAGGATTCAAAAAGGTCAAAAAAAAAAAAAAGGCTAAGCTCTTATGCAGGAACCAGCTCAAGCAAAATTGGGAGTGAGTTTGATTATGAAGCTATTAAAGGGGGAAAAAGGAGAGTGCCAATCATGATTAAGAAGGGGCCTCGAGATCATGTCATTTTATCACAACCTTACTCCAGGTGGTTAATAGTGACTCAGGACCAGCTCATACACAGTTGTACATAAGAGAGTGATCTTCTTTGGTGGTCCTAACAACATAAATCCAAGTCGGACGGACTGTTAAGATCACCTGACTCCTGATAGTGACCCGCTTCTCCAAGATGGCCATT
Organism: Nyctanthes arbor-tristis; assembly: GCA_963692815.1. Lineage (NCBI taxonomy): Eukaryota > Viridiplantae > Streptophyta > Magnoliopsida > Lamiales > Oleaceae > Nyctanthes > Nyctanthes arbor-tristis. The sequence goes on from CAVNYN010234456.1 coordinate 23,295, forward strand.
CCAGACCCAAGCACATCTATCCGCCCACACTTCATCCGTTTCAACTAATATAAGAGAAAAGCGAGATGACCTCTCTGGGCCGAACATGTAGTCATCACCCCCTGTCTCTCTATAAACAGTTCAGACTGGTGTCATTACTTCTCATCCTATGTTATAGTATACAGTGGATCTTTGCTAGCTTCAATTCGATCACAAAATTCATTTTCACAGCCTGTAGACAATCTTTGTACCAACAGGGTAATAATAGACCTATTTTTAGCTTTTCAGTTACAACTGCCATACGCCAAGGCCATTTCATCCCATTTAAGGCTGCTTCAATATGAATACCAACTTCATTGCTTGTTTGGTCAACTGATTAAATACTCTGCTCTTATTTGAAAGGGGGACATATAAGATTGAATGGTGAACCATGTGCTTCAAGATTCACTATTCTGGGATAATTTTCCTCTTGGTTGTCATTGGAATGATTGTCCTGGAAGCTCGTTAGAAAGACAGACCTGAGTTAAATCGCAGCATTACCAGTCGTTAGATGCTGTACTTCAGTAGTTGTACCCTCACCTGCTTAGTGCGGTCCACATAAGCTGAACAAGGAGTGGGAAGGTGCACATAATTGCACTTGAGGAGGACGAAGCCACACAGCCAAGTATGTCAAAATGTATTCAGCAATGGGGTCCCCCAAATGACTTCTCAACGTTACTTCTGACCTTGGAGTTCAATGCAACTACAAGTAGCGAGAATGCAAACAAAGTCCAACGTGGGTTAGGCACATGGTAGACGCTAGACCTGAAAAGGGGATTGGCTAATTTACCTAACATGTTAGCTTCTCAGGAGGACTCCATTTCCTAACACCAAATCATCTCAAAGTCAATAATTCCATTACCCTAACTAATGAAACATGGGACCAACTACTCTAGCATGGTGTGTCTAAATTTTTTTTAAAAATGTGATGTAGGGTTTATAGTCGTTCCAAAAGCATGGAAAAAGGCCAAGGCCTTCCTCACCAAATCCACCAATTCTGCATTCCCCATTTTCCCTATACCAAGACAAGTGCTAGGCCCAATGCCTAGTCTTGATCCAGCGCCAGATCATTTCGCGATAGATTATTTTCAGCCCAATGGCAGGTATATTTTTATGGATACTTAACTAAGTCAACTTCTCCACCTAAACATTATAAGACCGCTGAATTTAAGCATCAGAGTGCCTCCGAGGACACCTTACGTAGATGAAAAGCAGTTTAAAGTGCGCAAAATGTGAAGACCATGTAGGATTCTCAGTTCAAGCTGTTGATCAAGAAGTGTATCCTGGAAGCAGTCAACCGATGTGAAGTGGGCAAGCAGGAGAACTGCTCAGTTGAATAACTTTGATATATTTGAACAGTGCTAAAACTGTAATTGTAATATGTACATGTATGTTAACTGGAAGAAGGATGTACAAAGACAGGACGCACATCTGACATATTTATAAGAGTTTCAAATCAATGGACCAGAAGTGGAAAATAATTGTGACTGAGAAGTGTCAAAACAGACATGGAATCCAGCACTATTGTTCTTTTTCCACAATATCATTCTTTGATACGTTCCACATAATTGAGTTCAGAGAAATGATAATATCTCATTCATAAGAATATTATTATGTAGGAAGAAGAATTCAAGTGTATCAATATTGATTTTACCATCTGTAACTATAAATTTCTTCAATGCCATAATTTATCTTGATCCAGAAAGGAAGTTGCAGTAACGTACCGTCACAAGCGGTAGAATTATCTGGCTGATGTGACTCAAGTCCTCTTAACAGTTGCAGCCACGGTCATGTATAATTTTGTGGTCATGCTTGATGAAAACAATCAAGACACAGAGAGGCTGGCAAAACAAGCTTAATGGATGATAGGGAAAAATAAGCACTTTTGTTTAACATTTTAAGAGTTCACAAAGGCAGCTTATCAGTACTGTGGTGCATGCTCTCTTACAGAAAAAGATGTATCTTTTCTTGTGGTCAATGAAGTGAAAGAACTCTATATGATGTTTAAAGTTCTATATAAAGTTATTTCAGATAGACTTGAGCTCAATTGAACACCACTGGCTATTTCCTGAGAAACTATCTGCCTAGTAAATGAGAAATGAAAGTTCTCAATGATCTGAATTTCTATCTTATCAAGAAAGGCACTTCTGTTGTTCTAATAAATTTAATTTCTGTTAGCGGGATAAGAAACACCAGTGGGATGGTTCATCTCAGATGTTCCAGAACTAAGTTTGAAGTAAATTTATTGCCATTATTTACATAAAGAAGGATGGGAAAAGATGCTGACACGTTTCAAAGATTATATATTATTCCAGCGTTTTAAATTCCACCACACCCCTTCTCCAAATAAAAACAATTACAGGACCAATACCAGGTGTCCAATTAGGGATCACAGGTACAATCACAATAGAGGAAGAACCCAAAAAACAGTATCATGAATACCTATCTCTAGGGGGTGCCAATCATAACAGCTGCTCAAAGAAGATAGCAGAGTAAAAGTGACAGATAGGATCCACAAGATATCTGAAATCATTTATACTGATGTACTGGAGAAGAAATACATGTTCTTGCGTTTTCCTGAATCAGAATTTTAGAATTTCCATTATACAAATGTTTTCACCACAGGGACAAAAAGCATTTGGCAGAAGAAACGAGAATGTACCAATTACCCTAGTATTTGTCCAACTTACATTAGATATTGCAGGATCAGTTTTCACGGTTAAATTTCTCATTTTGCAAGTACTTCAAAACTCCATAGGCAACTGTACCAGCCACAAACAAGGACACTGTTGGAGTAAATGATGGGTAAAGATACTTCACAAAGAACTTATCCCATTCTTCTGGCAAAAAGCCTGCAGGTAGGAAATTGATAGCTCATAATTTGCATTATCACAGAACTAAAGCCACAAGCATCTGACAGACACATATATGAAGAATAACATAATATCTTTTCCTTTCATTACTACTTGATCTACTTCTTATGCAAAGGTTAAATACTAAACTGTTTTGACCCCATATGAATTACTACCTCTGTCCCAAAAAGATGATCCAGTTTTCCTTTTTTGTCCATCCCAAAATATGGTCCAGTTTTATTTTTAAAAAGTAGTTGAAATATTAGTTCTCTTATATGGCCCTATTTAATGTGCAAAATTATTAAAGTGGAATACGAAAGGATATAATAGGGAAATGATGTTAAAATTTACTTTTCCAATACTATTAAATAAACTTTTCTTAATCTATATGAAAAAGGAATAGGAGTATCTTTTTGGGACGGAGGTAGTATAAAAGTAATGCAGATTGTTTTTCTAGTAACGTGATTGGAACATGGTTAAGTAGCATGTTCTAGACTAAAGTCATAATGGGGCAATTTCTATCATTACGAATCATGAAAAGAGAACTCCTCAATCAATTGGTTTCTAAACACTGTATTAGATGCATTTTGTAAAGAGATGAAATCGGACTGCTTGAATTGTTTAGCATTACTTCTAGATAGCTTAAAGATGAATGATACTTACTGATCGTTTTGGAGGTCATTACTTGTCATGCTGAGCTCGAAGATATCACCATCACACTCAAAAATACTATGCTTAACAATTATTCAGAGAAGATCCAAACAGCTTCAAGTCTAACTTTTTCATGTCTTACAAAATTGTACAGTCGACGCCAGAGTAATGAACCAGAAGTTGGTCAATTGATTATATTGAAACAAAAGAGTTTTGCCACACTGACCTACGTGAAAGACTTTCTCTAATTTCTGGCGTGCTGTTCACGACTAATACAGAATCAACTCAGCTAAAAGCTCAAATTTTCAGAAAGATGACACAATTATTTATTGAAATTTAGTCTTGAACAAGCCCGTATAAAGCATATACATTTTCACACCATTGCACTAGGCTTATAATCGAGTGGCAGTTATATTTTAGGGAATCCTGATCCTCCTAACCATATCGAACAATCCCATCTAAAAGCCTAAGCCTTTAAGGTTTCTCTTCAGTAAAAAGCAAACAATTCAAACTAACAACTGTGGTCATCCAAAGGCACAAAAATAAAGGCCGGTGATAACCATTGAACCTACCAGATGCCGCAAGAGCAATACCCTCGACAAGAATAATTGCACCCAGCCCTAACCAAGCCAGCAAAAAAGCACTCTCATTCTTTCTCAGCTCCTCGATTCGTGCTTCATCTTGTTGAGTGACAGCAAACTTTGGTTTTTCCAACGGCTCTCTCCGAATAATGGAGGCCCTTTCCCTCTTTCCCTTCTTCGGTTTCCTCTTGGAAGAGGAAACTGTGGAAGCTGCAGATGCAGAGCTAAATCCCGAACCAGATGATAAATCGCTGGCTTTCTTAGGAGGGGTTTCTTCCGTGGAAGGACTCGAGGAGGAATCTTGTTGGGATTTGATGGGAAAATTAGCAGTTTTAGAATGGGAACGGGATGATGTGTGGAGGAGGAGATTGGGTGTCTTGAGGGTAAGAGATGAAGATGATGACGGGAGTATAATTAGCGCCATTTCCAGTTCGGTCTGTTGGAATTTTTCGCGTTGCCGCTGTAATTGTTATATTGTACAGGAAAATGTTTTCATTTTTACTTGCTCGCAGTTAGCACTAAAAATGATCTCGGAGCATATTTCTTCCAATAATTTTGCTTGCTGGATTACCGTCCTGGGGCCTTGAGAAAGGTTTTAGAAAGAATTATGACTTTGGTGTGCGGATTTCTATTGAGTCAAACTCTGTATTAGAGCATTCACGTTAGTAGTGTTAAATTAGGTTGTTAATGAAGTTGTTTAGTTAATAATTTAAAAAAATAGCTTTATTAATTGTGTTTAATCATTTTTAGTAAGTTGTTAACTTTACAACAATTTTAATATTGTTTTAGAATTTAACGTTTTTAAAAAATTCTTTCTTTTTTATTTAATAAATTTTGACCAATAACGTTTAACAATAATGAGGTCCACTTGAATTTTAGTGGACTTTAGTAATTTTATTTAACGCATCCAACATGACATTTTAATAGTTGTTAAATTTAACTTTCACATTTAACAACAATTTAAAATGCGTTTTTTGTTTATGTAGATAACTAAATTTAACAACACTGATGTTGTTATAACATTTTCATATCTTTGAGATGTCAAGATGGTTAATATGTATGCATTAGTTTCAAGTGATGCAACTTTTGTTTTGATGGTGGGCTGCGGTGGGTGGGGTGTAGTTGGGGGGGGACGAATAATTTGATGCTGAGTTGAATATGTACATTTTGAGATCTCATTAACCATGATTTATTAGTACAGTGATTGTAATTTTGTAATATTATTGCTTTTATGTTGAATCTGATAGACTTGAATAAATCAATCAAAGAAGATGTAATGGTTTGAACAAGCGGTGTAATTGTTAAAATATCTTCGTTCCAAACGAGAGGTCTGGGTTCAAACTACAACAATCCCTCCCTTATTTCCCCGCCACCCTCCTTGTGTAAAAATAAATAAATGAAGATGCATGGAGATTTGTGTATTTGAGATGCCGATTAACAAGTGGTATTTGTTGACTCCCGACAAATAATATTTGAACTTTTTATATCTGTAGAGAAAATTTCCCATAAGCTCAATAATAAGACATTGATTGAGAAATGAATTTGCATGATTATAGAGAGTCTCGTTCTAGCATCATATGTATGATACACTATAACACCACATGGTCACATAGCATGCATTAGAGTACGCCACATGATTAATCATAATCATATGACATATTCTGATACATGTTATGTGACCATGTAGTGTTATAGTGGGCTGCCATACATATATTACTTGATCAATTTCTTTATTATAGGAGAGTGGGAAAGAAAAAGAAAAGGAAGAATATTTACCCTAAAAAAAAAAAAAAAAAGGGAAGCAAATGAAGGAAGAGGACCAGTAGTACGGCGTCGTTTAGCTGGTTAAACCCCAACCTCTCTGAGTCACAAACGGAGGGCAGAATCTGGGTTTTTCTTCTCAGCCACAATCTCCGTGGCGTCATAGCCATGCAGATACATTCTCAATACACTTCGATCATGTTGATATAAACTTCTAAAATCATCCTTGAATTAAATGGATTTCAACTCCCGAAAAATCCCCAAGTTTTTACGCTCAAATTCCCCTCTTCTGCGGCTATTGCCTCCCGTTTCATGGCTACTCTTTTATATCCACGTGTTTTTACCATTTCTAATTCACGGAACGTCACACTTTGCACTTCGAGGGCTCGCCTCAAATTTTCTGCTTCCGCCGTGAAAGGGAGAGTGCAATCCGGTGAGGCAAACAGGGGTACCGCAATTGTATGGTACAAGCACGATCTTCGTGTGGATGAACACGACGGTCTCAAAGCTGCTGCCTCCCAGTATCGGAGTGTTGTACCTGTTTATGTCTTCGATCGCCGCATTGTCTCCAGTACATAAATTCTCTCTATTACCTGCACTTGCATTAGAGTCATACAGAAATGTCATTTGGTATATCTGTGGCAACGCTATAGCCTATATGTTATGAAGTTACTGAACAGAAACTACTGTCTCTTGTTGAATTATTTTCTGCCTGTTACGATTTTCTTGGAAATAATCAAATATATTATGAAGTATGAACCGTTGTTCTTTACATCTGTTACGATTTTCTTGGAAATAACAAATTATATAATGAAGTATGAACCATTGTTCTTTAAATTTGTCTTTGCGGATGATGATAACTTAATATAGTTTTGTCTATGGATATAATGTTGATGAAACACTAAAATTCTTGGATTAAGAAGTTTGAAACTATGAAAAACTTGATATGTAGTTAGATCTATTATGATCAGGATTTGTCATAGTTATTATATCCCAGGGGAAAAATATCGCAACTATATCAGCGTGGTTACCATTGTCAATAATAAATCTAAACACTGCAGTTGGATATATATATATATATATGTATATATAAATAAAAAGCACTGTTACGGTGGTTTAAATTTTACTACCACTATAAGGTAGAAAATCTGACATTGCAATTGGAGGTTCATTTATAAGTAAGCAACAAGATTGAACAAAAATAGAGCCTCTGTGCATTGCTGCAGTTCTTTAAAGTCATCTTGATCTAATTGGGGTTCTGACCATGGTTAAAAATGCTCAGAAATGATATCAGTTAATTGGAAATTAAGCACTCTATATTTGCATGCACAAATATTTTATTAAGTGTTTCATAGTTTTAAAAGACGAGGCAGAGGCTCGCCTCAAGGTATGACTCGGCCTGAGGCGGTTGTCTAGTGCCTTGAGGCACTACTTTGAGGCAATTTCCTTAGAGGCCTACGCCTTTGGTGGTGAGGCATACGCCTTTATGGTTGCGCCTCAAGGCTCAAGAGGCGTAAGCCTCTAAATTGGCATCCAATTTTGATTTTATTTATTTATTTATTTTTTCTCGCAACTCAAAAACTTAACCCAATACGAGATTGTTCACAATAAGTCAATAACATGTGATGATGCACATACTAGAATTTTGATCAATTTATTTTGCTTTTCCTGAAATAAGTTATTTATTTTACAACGTTCAAACTTATTTATATTGGTTTGTCAAGAGGCTTATGCCTGAATCACCTCAAGGCGTACGTCTTGCCTCATCAAGGAAAAACGCCTCGAGGCATATTTCCGCATTTTTGAACTTTCAAGTGTTTACAGAAATATTTTTATTTAGCTACCAGCTAGCTTGCTCAGCATTTGGATGAAAAGTTGTTCCATATGAAGTTGTTGACTACTGATAACTTTGAACAAAGATATTTATTATTTGACTGAAAATGCAAGTATATCATGACTTTGTGGCATGCTCCTATACAGACACTTTGGGGATGATTTGAACTATTGGGTATGTACAGAAATAAGCTAAGAAAAAATATTTTATTGCTCATTACGTAGGAGTTGGAGCTCTTGTTGAAACATGTGGTTTTATGCAAGTTCCGAGGATCTCACAGGTTTTTTTTGTTATTATATTTGGATAGGATTTTCTGATGAAATGCTAGAACTGCTTCTTTTTGCTTTGGAGGATCTAAGGAAGTTGCTGAAGGATCTGAGGTCCAATCTGATGATAAGGTTTGGGAATGCAGATGAAGTCGTTGGAAAACTTGTCAAGGAGGTAATTAATGAAGTTTCACTCTAATGAAATAGTGTATTGCGTATATACCCTCGCCAGGAATGAGGAGAAACGTCAAGTTTCTTCTGCTTTAGTTTATTACGCTCGCTGAGAAGGACTATGACAGGTCAATGCTAGCAGCATTTTCATAGAAGAGGAGGTAGAGTATGAACTTTGCAGAATGTTAGATGATGTCTTAGAGACATTGTCAGCTGTCTCTTTTGCAGGAAGGAACCCTGAAATTGTGAAGTGGGGCACTCCATTTTATGAAATCAAGGTTTTGTCCTTTTCAGATGCTATACACTGATGTAATAAAGAGATAATTTAAATGCGTGGTTATTTTAGTTTTTATGACTGTTTTGATCATTTCCCCCCTTCTTTTTGGCATAGAGTTTGGAGGATCTGCCATCTTCATATGCTGACTTCAAAAAGCTGAAATTGCCTATTGTTTCTTCCCTTTTGCTGCCAACATTACCTGGTCCTCCAGCGGATTTGTCATGGGGCAAGTGAATAATACAATCATTATTGATTCACCTATTCTTGTTTGAAATCAGTTTCTGACTTTTATATAACGCCATTTGTGTGAATTAGGTGCTCTGCCAACTCTGGATGATTTGAAAAAATTTATAGATGATAATTCTAACAGTAGTAACTTTAGAAAAGAATGGATTTCACTCAAGAAGTATTCTGCTCGAAGTTTGCTGCAAGGAAAGAGGTTAAACAAGTTGGGGAAAGCAGAACTGAAAGAAAATAATCAACAAAGTTCCAGCTATAAAACTACAGAAAGAAGACCAGAAAAATCAGCGTTTGTAACTCGTCAAGGGGACTCAGTGGGAGGTGGGGCAACTCTTGTGTTGAATGCTTTGGCTGCATATTTGCGATACCTGGAGGGGACTGCCAGAGATGAGTGGCAGGAGTATGTCTGTCACCTTGATCAGGGTTTTCTATTCTTAAAAGCATTTTAATTTATAGGAACTTGTTTACGACAGCTTTAGCTTCCTGTCTCTCTCTCTCTTTTTCTCTTTCTCTTTCTATGTGAGTGTTGACAATGTAATGAATAGTTAGGCAGTTGCTGTTGCATCAAACTCCAAATTTATGTTAGTGAATGACGTAGCCAATTCTAGCCTGTGTAATGCCACAATCATGAGGATCACAGACCTTAACATATCTCAGCTTCAGTTGAATATTACATTTTCATTTTTCACATTAATATATTCAATGCATGTTCAGTTTTTGCAACATTCATACATCCAATTCAAATTCAGTCTTTCCAAATTAATATTTGCGAGAGCAATAGAAGATAAAATTCAATGTGCTACACTATTTGCATATTTTAGTATTGGAAGAGCGAATTAAAAATGAGTAAATCGAGCTCAACAAGATTGGTTCCATTGTTTCAGTGATACTTGAATGTTGGAAAATTTGACTTTTAGCAGGTGTTACTTGTTTGCTCTAAAACATTTTTATGATTATACCAATGTTATTAGTTTATTATGGCAAGTCATGTATGCTCTTCTTATCTTTTAGCTATGAGGTTTTGGAACTTTTATATCATATATTTGAAACTAAAGGTTTTACGATTTGTATTATTGTGAACTTAGATTACATGACAACTTACTTGCAGGGTACATGACAAGCTAAGAAAAGCTGAAACTCGTGAAGGAGCTTCATTTCATGCCCTTTTTGGTTCTGCACTTCTTCTTGGTATTATTTCCAGATGTAGAGTGTATTCTGAAGCTATTAAATATGAAAAAGACAGAAATGGTGGGTTCTTATCACCATTTGGATATTCAACATCCACTGTTGCTGCAGCCATTGATACTATTTCTTCCATGGAGGTATTAATTTTTTTTCCTTAAATTGGTTGCTATGAATTGTCTTGTTTCTCCTTTTTCCCTATTCGCTCAGGTCTTGTATTGGTTTACAACAAGTTTTTAACTAGTACCTTCTGATTTGTGCCTGGGGTTTTTTTTTTTTTTTTGGTAGTGGTATTGGCTTTTGACTTTAAAGGTCCGAAGCAGGGACAGAGGAAATTACTCTGTTAGGATATGGCGATGGAATGGTCATCTTATCCAAGTTAGTATAATAAGCCTGTTCATTATAATTTATATGTTTACTTTGCCGGTTGCCAGGTTTTAGTGCTAAATAACTTGGAATGGTTTTCTCATTCTCAGTATACAGTTGCTGGTCATGAAGGTCCTCCTATACTTCTTGTTCATGGTTTTGGTGCTTTTTTGGAGCATTACAGAGATAACATAAATCCCATAGCTGAAGCCGGGAATAGAGTTTGGGCAATCACATTGCTTGGCTTTGGCAAATCAGAGAAACCCAATATACTGTACACTGAACTTCTGTGGGCTGAACTTCTCAGAGATTTTATAATTGAAGTTATTGCGGAGCCTGTACACCTGGTTGGCAACTCAATTGGTGGTAAATGAAAGGACCCTGTAATCCCGCCCTCATGCTGAAACAAGGAATGCCAGTGAACAAATAAATGAATCCATAAATAAGAAATGACTCTCCTAAAGGAAAAGTTCTCTCCTTTGAATTGCAAGTCCTTGAATGGTCTCTTTGACTGTCAATCCTTTATTTGCAGGATATTTTGTTGCCATTCTTGGTGGCCTATGGCCTACTTTAGTGAAATCTTTGGTCCTTATCAACAGTGCTGGCAACATCATTCCTGGATATTCTGCTCTAAGTTACTCAGAAGTAAGGGATATAATGTATTATATTACCAATCCGTTGTTGCCTTCTATTTTCTTGTATGGTGGTGCACTTGTTTGACTAGCTGTTTAGGTGACATGTGTATTTATTGAGACTGCCTGGACAACATTGGGCTATTTCTAAGTTGGTCAATATTAAATATGCTTCTCATCGATGCAATTTAAATCACCCACCTTAATGCAAATTTTCATTCTGTAATTTTAGCTTGATAAATATTACAGGATAGGCGAATATCAGGAGCTGCACAGTTGGGTGCTAGACTGCTATTGCTTTACTTGAGGTTCAACATCAGGAATATACTGAAGAGTTTTTATCCGACTGTAAGGCTTGCTCTTATCCATTTTCGTTTCTTTTCATCACATCATTCTTATTCCTAAGTCATACATCACAGAGAACAGATCGAGCCAATGACAAGCTAATACATGAGATGCTTAGAGCAGTATCCTTCATTATTTATCTTATTAGATTTTTTAAGAAATAAGTCCTGTAGTTTATTTCTTCTCTTCAAACTTCCGTCTTTCTTTATGTAATTGAAAAGGCTTGAGTATAGCAGTAGCAAATGTTTCTCATTACCATTTACACCCTTAATGAATTTTATAGTCATATGATCCTGGTGCGACTATTGTCTTGGAGAGCATCTTCAGCCTTGATCTCTCGCTTCCCCTAAATTATCTTTTGGAGGGATTTGGAAAGATACTTGTAATACAGGTATTTTACCTCCCACTCATAATCAGTCAAGGGCCTTCGTCTTGATTAGCCTTTACAAACGTAAATTGTTAATTTCAGCAGGGAATGAAGGACCCACTTTCTGATTCCAAGTCAAAGCTACCTATGCTTAGAGAGCACTGCAAAGGGATAGTGACAAGAGAAATAGATGCTGGTAGTATTACTCCGCTCTCCATTCTGTGATTTTATTATTTCATAGTTATATTCTCCAGAATGTTTTATATGATTCATTACACTGCTGCTATTATATCAGGGCATTGTCCTCACGACGAGCAGCCAAATGAAGTGAATTCCGTCATTGAGGAATGGGTAGTCTGTATTGAGAGCAAAATATCTACAGTGCAAATAATGAAGTAAAAGAGTGAAAGCACCGTTTTAACTTTCTCAAAGTTGTCGTCATATTATTCTTCCCAACTTTGGTTAAGTCACCGGCTATATTACAAGCCACATTTCCACATTGCGTTTAAAAGAAAAAAAATAGAAAAAGAAACAGTGGATTTACCATATATATTTTTTTCCATATTATATTTGTGTTAGGGTATAATACCAGAAGACTGGAAGTTCCTAGGATACTGTTATCAGAATTTTTAATGGTAACAGAAGAGAAATGAGGAAAGGAAATACTGAATTGACATGATTTTTAACAATATCTTTTGCTAAGTATGATTGCTTCTAGCCGTGAGTATCGACTCACAAGAGATAGATAGGAGTTGAATTATTTGAAGTATGAGCATGCAGAATTTTAGTACTCATGAACGGTTGAAGTTATGCACTCTTAGTTAATTCATTATTATTATTGCTATGGACAAGTTTACTTATAAGAGTGGGGGCTTAATTGATATATGATAATATTCATGAGACTCGACTGACACAAATGACACATCAGTTCATAGGAGGGAACTTCTGGTAACTAGGTGATTTTTTAAGTGGTGTTTTGACAATTGCCGGGTAATCTCGTTTATTGCAAATTTACATGGGAGTATTTCAAATATACTATACAACACGTGGAAAAGAACCAACAAAAAAATAAAAAAATAAAAAAAATAAGCCCATTAAGCTTTTTAGGGTAGTTTTCTCAATGGCCCCTTGTAATACGTGCAGACCAGTAGGCCTAATAAGCTTTCACCGGCTGAAACAATTAGCCCATTAAGCTTTTACTGGTCGGTCATTTGTCGCTCAGCATGCCTTTCATTGCTTTAACTAAGTATCAATGGGCTTTAACCGATAGACCCTTCAATCTTTCAATGGGATTTCTGTAACTCTTAGGCTGGCCCGAAAGTGTGGCCCAATAATAAGTTCACAATTGTCGTTTGATTAATTAAAAATATCAAATTAAGTCTTTTGTGAATATCATTATGCTAGTATGAAATAATCATGCTAGTCTCTGTCACATAAAGTTTAATACATGACTCCAATAATGTTTAAAGAAAATTCTAATAAGTGCCTATCTTATCTCTACCAACAATTGAGTTCCTGAACTTATAAACATCATCTATCGAATACGCAATATCAACAATTCGTTGATTAATTCACTTGTCAAATTTGTCGAGGTAGTCCTATATCTTATCAAAATACCAATTGAGTCCCCTGCGAGGTAGATGTATGAAGGTTTTAGCAATCTCAAAATCTCATTCGCATTGAGATTTTAGATAATGGATACATGCAGTTTACTCATAGCTGATTTCTACGAAGGTAGATTGGGCTCTCACTAGAAAAACCGATTAATCCTATGCTATTTTTAGAAACAAACACCAAATTCTTGCATATATATCTCCAAAGAAAATTTTAGATATAATGAGGAACGCAGTCTCTTGAGTGATATGTTATTATGAATACAGGCTCACGAAAACATTTTTTTTTTTTTTTAAATCAGAAAATGACGGATTTTTATTAATTATTGATTAATGGAAAAAAGGCATTACAAAAACAGAAGGAGGGTCGAAAGACATGAAACTTATTAATTAGTGTTTTGCTGCTTTGTCTTATTTTTGCAGGGTGGTAATGGAGCACCACAGAGACAATCATTGCCGGCAAAAGCACTCGCCGGGAACTCTGTTTCGGGAAGTCGGCCGCACAAATGGTTAAAACTAACATTCAATTCTTCCAGCCTTGAAACAGATTTTGGCACATTTCCGAACACCAAATTGTGTGACAAGTCCAAGACCTTCAACTTGGACTTCTTCCCAATCTTCACGCTTTTCATATTAAACCTCAACTTGTTACCGGGTGCCTTGAAAGTGACCAAAGATATCGTGCTACTGATATTTAACAGTGAAACTGGACTTCCTCTAATTTCATTGTGGGAAAGATCGATGTACTCGTAAAGAAAGGGCAGGTGTGGTTCCCATTCAGCTAGAGTAATATTGATTCCACATTTAGCCAGACTTAGGGAGGTCAAAGAACTGGATTCTGTAAACCACTTGGGAATATCTCCAAAATGGAAATTATTATATGATAAGTCTAGGATTTGGTTAAACGGCATTTCTGGGAAAGGATCGATCAGATTATTATGAGAAAGATCAAGGCTTTCAAGTTGAAGATGGCCCATACTCTGTGGAACAACCCCAGAAAATTGGTTCCATGACAGATTCAGTGTTTTCATTATACTGAAATTGCCTATAAAATCTGGGATTTGTCCCGTCAAAGAATTGTGAGCCAGATCAATATCAACTGGATTGAGATGGGATATACTTTGAGGAAATGCCCCTGTAAAATTGTTGTTGGAAAGCCTAATAAGTTGAAGGTTGGGGAGTGCTGAAAATATATCGGGTATGATACCATAGAGTCGGTTTCTGCCCAGGTTCAGCTCATAAAGCTTTGTGAGCTGCTTAATGCTAGACGGAATGGTGCCGGAGAGGCGATTGCCGCTGAGGTCTAGTGTTGTCAACAATGTCAACTTGTTGACCGAACTTGGTATTCCCCCAGAAAATTGATTTCTGGCTAGAGTCAAAGTCATAAGCTTGGTCAGATCACCAATGTTTTTAGGTATAGGACCCGATAAATTGCATCCTTTGATATATACTGTATATAAATAGGGGAGTCTAAACAAGAAGTTTGGAAAAGGAGCGGTTAAGTTAATAAGGTCACGCAAGAGGAAGGAGTCCAGACAATGGAGTTTTGAAAGCAAAGGTGAGATAGTACCGGATAACATGCTGCTATTTCCAAGAGAGGTATTTCCACGAATATAAATAAGATTGACACGACCATTTGGCCCACCGCAAGACAACCAGTCCCAACCGCAGCAGTCTGTTCCGGGTTGCCACGTATTCAGCATGCCCGACGGGTCGGCTGTGATTCCTGCTTTGAATGCCAACAATCCAGCTTCGTCGTCCGGGTGGCATTGTGCTGCTATGTGGGTCGGAAACCGGTGGAACAACAGGGTGAATTGGAGGAAGATGGAAGAAATAGAGAAAGAGAGCATTGCCATGGAACTGTAGAAAGAAAGGCACAATGATCAGTCAGCGATCTCTACAGGTAAGTGGTAACGACTTATATGCACAGTTAGTCTTTGATAGTTTGATTAATATATTTGATTAATTGATTTGTCACATGTTATTCAAAATTGAAATGGTACTTAAATATATCGATATATGTCACGGAACGGAATCAAGCAGATTTTGAATAAGGTGCGTCGTTAATTAATTCAATATATTTAATAATTTAATTCTGGAGGAATGTGATTCTAAGTAAATTACAGGGAAAATACCTTTTCCAATAAATTGCCACAGCAAGAAGTCAATTAAATCATGTGCACAATTTGAGTGCTATTATCATATTTTAGTGGCACATACACCTCCCATTTTGCGCCAGCTAAAGTTGCAAGTTGATTGGTTGGAAAGCATTGATTGTATTTAACTATTTATGCATTATGATCTCTAGTGAATTTGCTTCCCCCGCCGGTGCCCCGCTAAATGGGCAGACAGAACTCCTATCTCTAGACTCTAGAGGCATATTTTTAGTGAATTTCTTCTTCTTCATTTTTAGTAAATTCATAACAAGTGATCATGGAATAATTTTTAATTAAATCAAGTATTTCAAATAAAAGTTTAATCTAATAGATCAAGATAATTTGAATTGCCTTATTCTCTCTCTAAGAAGAATTAATTAGGGTGGTTTTGTCCCACTCCCACCTATGTGTGGCTTGAGTTTTTTTCTTTAGTTTTTACTACGTAATTCTCTTAGGGGTGTGCGATCTGCCTGTTTCTTTCAACAATGGATATAGACGAGATACAATGCTTTAGTTGCGAATGATTGAGCTTGGATGAAGGGGATGATCCGGTACTTAAGATCTCGCAAGGGGCAAATGATGAGGGTTTAAACAGGGGCAGAGCCAGCCGTCAATATCCGGGTGTGACGAAAATATAGATTAATATTAATTTGCTTATTAATTTTTTTTTTTTTACAATTATTTATATGGTGAAAAAAAAAATTTCAGTCAAGATGGGTTGTGCCCAAGTAAAGGGTGGCACACCCCTAGCTACACCCCTGAGGTTAAATCTATGAAGCTCATGCTGGTCGGGGAAGTCATGTAGGCTCGAAACCAGTAAACAAGGACGGCTTGGAGGGGACTACGTAATATTTGGCAAGTATCAAGCAAAGTTTGAACAAGTTGCCTCATTAATTAATTCAATATATTTAATAATTTAATTGTGCAAGAATGTGTTATAGAATATTTGAGTTAGGGAAAGCACCTTTTCCAAGAAATTGCCTTAGCAAAAAGTCAAATAATGTGCACAATTTGATCGTTATTTAAGCATTTTAGTGGAACATTCACCTCCGCTTATGCGCCAGCTAAAATTTGCAAGTTGATTGTTTGGAAGAGTTGGTTGTATTTATCCACTATGTCAAAAGTCGGGAGTTTTTGGTCCAGATTTAAAAATTGAAGATGAAATTGAAAATGGATGCAACGGTTGGGGAGCTTTCTTGTAATTTACCCTTAATATTGGTATTACAGAAAGGAACATATACCTACAATGGCATTGAGTAAAGTAAGATTTACATTGTCGATTTCTAGTCTTACTAAATTGGTTTGGTGTGAGATTGTTGGTGCTCTTAATTTAAAGTACACTAAGAGATTTGAATTAATAATATACTTGACAAGAAATGATAAGTAAATTTAAAGGTAAATAATGAGAACTACTTGTTTTAACAAGATAAACAAATTCATTATTTACTAGGATTAAGAAAAACTTAATTAACGTTGAAAATGTAAAATTTAAGAACATTTTACTAATATACCATTTAATTTACTATTTATTTCACTTTAAAATTTTTATTTTATTGATATCCATACACATTAAACAGGAACATAAGAAAGTGGCCTATAAGCTTCTGTTGGCAATTTATTTCTATTTTTGAATAAAAATTGGGTTTGTAATAAGTAGTGGAGATTGACATGGTATATGTGAATTCTAATGTAATATATATGTTAAAATGTAATTTATGTGATTAAATTTTATTTTGAAATAAGACATTAGACAGGGAATCCGAAATTATATGATTCAAATCTTGTGTTTCGATATTTTCAAGCCCCCACAGCTATTAGTTGTACGGGTAGAGCTCAAGTGGAGACTTGGGACCCATACGTACCAATTAATAATTGAAGGCCACCCCATGCGCATCAAAACAAATTATATTTTGCAATTTGCAACGATATTATAATGCTTGCTTGATTTGGACAGAAATAATTATTTCTAGAAATTGATTTTTTAAAATTAACAATGAATAATTACTCCATATGTTGGAAGGTACAAAAGTTACTTGAGACTAAATACGTCTATTCTTATCTAAGCTTATCCTTGGTTAAAAATAAAAAAAAAAAGCTTATCCTTAGTCAGCCATGTTGAGGCCTATAAGTAAAATATGTGCTAAATTGATCCTAGAATATATATAATATAATATAGAAACAAATTGAGATTCTATTGCTATAACCTAATTTTCTGTTACCTAAATCACTAACAGGATAAAGGCTTTTCCACTGCTTTTAAAAGGCAACAAAGGCTTGGGATAATAGGATTCCCACTACTTTAACACAATCATCCACACGCGTTTACACGGAAGTAGCGAGTCTACAATTTTTGTCAATTTCACGTGAAATATAGTATATAATTAGAGAGAACAAAAACACTGTTACAGAATTCATAAATAGCTTTTATTACTTAATACACTTAACGAGATTAGTTTCACGTGAAGTTGTGGATTTGTGAACACTCGGACTCGGACATTGATTTTAGTTAATGGTTTGAGCCGATGTCGGTAGAGAACGTCAATGATTCACAAATTAATTATTAAATATTTTAAGAGAAGATACTCTCCAATATATGACTAACACGAAAAACAAACCAAAAATCCCCAAATTATTGCTTGATTGGTGTGGGCTGAGCCCGTTTATAATACTATTGAAGAGCATACTTATGGGCCCCGTAATGGTTGGGAACAGGAATAATGTCATTTAACAATCCAAATTGCCCTCTATAAAAGATTTTGTGGTTGGCTCTCGTTTTCCCATCCTTCCGTCTTTGTGCTTTCTCAAAGAGAAGAAAAATGGCAAGAGCTACTCTTACACTATCACTGATATTCCTAGCCCTCTTATACGTTCCGAGAAAGATCGAGTCGTCTACGGCGGCAGCGACCTCTCCTGCTTCCAGTTTCATTACATCGTCGTGTAGAGTTACCACATATCCTGTGGTTTGCGTTCAATCATTATCAGTTTACGCTCCGACTATTCGAAGAAGTCCGCGGCAACTAATACAAACTGCGTTGTCGGTGAGCCTAGAACGGGCCCAATCTTCTAATAAATTTGTAGCTCGACTCACTAAATTCAAAGGACTCAAGCCTAGAGAGCGTGCCGCAATCAGAGACTGCCTGGAGGAGATGAGCGACAACGTGGACCGCCTAAGCAAGTCGATCAAGGAGCTCAAGAGCATGGGCCAGGCCCGTGGGAAAGAGTTCATATGGCACATGAGCAATGTGGAGACTTGGATAAGTGCTGCCCTAACAGATGACAGCACTTGCCTGGATGGGTTCTCAGGCCCGGCCTTGAATGGGAGGATTAAGTCCTCAATTAAGGCCCGGATGTCTAATCTAGCACAGGTTACCAGCAATGCACTAGCATTCTGCAACCATTTTGCTGAAAAGTATTAAAATAATAATGGTCTTCGTTGGTATGTATCTCATTATGTGGGAGTCAGTAATTGTGTTTGAAATTTTGATGTATAATACATGTAGTGAAGAATTTGCTCAATGTAATCTTGAAAATCGTTTTTCAATCTATTATTGATAAAGATGCGATTGTCGATCGAGCCTGTATGGACTTTTCTTGTGTAGATGGTACTCATAAATATGTGTTTGATAGTTTTTTGAAAGAGTTTCTTGTATTGCTCAACTAGTTAGCTAATTGCTAATATGCAAGCATCTCAAATGCACAAAGCCTAAGGTTCATGGTCCATGAAGAAAGAGAGAGACAAAAAAGTTTTAAAGTTTTCTGTCCTAACCCTTTTGTAAAATTTTGAGTTAGCTGGGGTTCCAGAGTTATTATATGATTAAATGCTTAATTAACAATATTCAACCGAGAATTATAATAAAAATACTGGTGATTATCTGCTTGTGCTTAAGAAAAGAAAAAAATCGTAAAATATGCTCACGATCAGTTTCATCCAAATATATGTGCACTTAAAAGAGTGACAGGAGTATGTGTGTGTGTGTGTATATATATATATATATATATGTGACAACCTTAAAACGAGTTAGCTCTCATCCGTAAACGGTACATCTGACATTAATTACTAATAGCTAGGTACCATAATATGTATGTATTAGATTAATTATTTCAGCATACCGACACAAAGCGGAGAGCGGACGAGGGTTTTCCGGTTGTTCATGGACACAGTGAGATGGCAAGATGTGCGTGTGAAAGGATGACATTAAAAGCAGGAATATATGGGCTGTAGGCACCAAAGGACTGATGGTGACCATATCCAGATTGTAATTCCAAGTCCAAACAAGAAATTCGGTGCATTTTGTGGACAATAATAAATTTTTTTTTTTTTAAAGGAGGACGGACAATAATAAATTTAATTATATAAGTTGATTATAAAATTTTTCGAATTCTGTTCAAAATTTTGAAAGGAAAATGAGAGTAGTTGAATTTTGGGAACCAGAGGTCGGACGATCACATAGGTTTACTCCACAAAAAAGTTGACTGGAAACACGAATTGGGCCCAACGCTGTTTAGAGTTTGAGGAAACAAGATACCTTGCTCAGTGCCAACCACTCACGTGACGAGCATCTTTATAAGTAAAGATTTAAAATTAGACATATGTTAGACAATCAGACGCTTACGTGCCAATGTCACACATTTGGATACACTACGTTAATTATGTTGGCCAATGTGGGTTAGTAACTAATTGACGTGATGTACTTAAATGCACGCAAAGCATATGTATATGACATCATTTACAACGTCAAATGTTATAATTTTATATCATTTCCTGCATCTTTACACGCCACATGGAATAAACCATATGTAGTTTCTTTCACGTTTGGTGTCAAATATATGGTGCTAGTTAAAATTCATAAATTTCGATCAAGGAATTACCTTACTTGTACGTAATGACTGAATTAATTGGTTAATTGAAACACTTATTATATAAAAATAATTATCTTTATTTATTACGGGAGCGTCATACTAATTAGCTTGTGACATGTCTTTACAATATAAAAATAAGTGTTTCTTTAATTGAAACACTTATTATATAAAAATAATTATCTTTAACAAAATTATTATGTTTTTACAATCAATTTTGCTCTAACTACTCGTGTATGCATTTGACATGTCTTGTAAGCCCTGCACGTACAATACAAATTCTCCCCAATTTCGCAATATCAATTTCTATTTACAAAATTTTTAAATCAATTTTTGTATACCAGTCGCTCCCGATCTTTCTATTTAAAAGTATGCATGTTACTTTTTCTTATATTAAATTAAAGGGTAAATTTCACATTTCATTCTCAACATTTTTAGTTAGTATCATCTAGATTCTTAACATTTTTTTACCTGTTGGGTCTCTAACATTTTACTAAGTCACATGGTTGGTCATTTTTTACTGTTTCTGTCAATTTTTCAGTTAACTCCCCAGTCAAATTATCATTTTGTCACTCATCTTTTGAAAATTAAAAAACAATAAATTTAAAAATATAAAAAAATAATATAAAATTTTTTTTAAAAAAAATGAGGTTGGAGGGAGGGGATTGGCGCTATCGGAAAGGGGGCTGCCATTTCCGACAGCAGTAGTGGGGATTCTCCCCATGTTTTGCGACTTTTTTCAAAAAAAAAAAGTTTAATATTATTTTTTATATTTTTAAATTTTTTATTTTTTAATTTAAAAAGATGAGGGACAAAATTCTAATTTGACTGGAGAGATAACTAAAAAGGTCAAAAAGGACTAATTGCGTGACTTAATAAAAGGTTGGGAACCCAATAGATCAAAAAAAAAAGTTAGACACCCAAATAATACTAACTGAAAATATTGAGAATGAAATGTGAAATTTACCTTAAATTAAATGATAACATATCACTTTGACACGTAAATCACACTTTGTACTAGGACACCCAAAGTTATCCTAGACCTAGAACGGCAATAAAAGAAAAAGCAAACTTGCATTATCATATTACACACAATCTCTCTCTCTAAAAACTAAAGAAATGCCAAAATTTTTAAATAATAATGTAGTGATTTTGAGCGAGAATGCGCAAGAAAATAGTAAAACAGAATAAAAACACTAAGTCTTTTCGGCCCTAAGGCCCGGAAGAAAATCCCAGATCCTTTTTAGGGGAATCCGGAATCAACTACCGTTGAACAATCCCTAGAGGGATTCACGCTCGATTCCACTAGGCAACAATCAAAGAAATTACAACGGCAAAGAACACCAGAGTCCCCACTACAAATCACTCGTATGAACATCTCAATTCTAAGACTGAGACTCAGAGAGTTACAGACCTTTACAAACATATCTATCATCACCAAGAGACAGAACACCACAGGAAACAGGAGATTACACAGAGTAAACTCAGAACAACCCTAGACTAGTTTGAGAGAGAAGTAAAACGAAGAAGAAGACGACCTCACAAATCTCTGTGTTAACCCTAGATAGTAAAAGGAAAAACCCTTTTATATTAATCACTAAAAATAACCAGCAACTAGGATAAAGAGACGTGTCCTAATCAGGTGTCACCCGGTTGAAAGAAAAACTTGATAGCAACTTTAGGGTCAAGATAAGAAGGACCAGCAACTCCTTCAAATACTAATATACCGTTACTTATCTGCGGACTACAGTGAATTTGACTGTAATTTCTTATTATCAATGATTGAAAGGAAAAATTGATTTGGAGATGATTGAAGGAACGATTGAGAAATGAAGAAGGAAGTTTTGGGAACGTACGTATATCTATGCTTTTGGACCAAATTGGAGGAGAAACACCTCTCCCTACATTCAGTGATTACTATTTATCTGATTAATTGACACTATTGTTGTTAGATTCTCTAAAAATATATAATTATTTTTGTTTCTTTTGTTCAAAATGATACCACTGAAATGACTTTTTCAGGAGTAGATAGGACGCTGGGCTAACCTACACGTTTTTCTAGATTATTATTGACTACTAACAGTCCTTTTTTTTAATTGACTGTAACTAGCTTTTTTTTTTTTTCCTCCTCGAGGAAATGAAGAGAATCAAATGAAAATACATTGTAAATAAGAGAGCCGGATTCTCAATCCACTCGGTGGAATCTGAAAAAGAACCAGACGCCAGTGTTAAACGGTGAGCTACCTGGTTCGCATCCAACAAAAAGAGAAATCACCTATGTCACTAGCTAGATAATTTCTTACACTAGCCGATAATTAAACCAAAATAGGACAAATCTGAGCATGGTTTCTCCAAAGGCGTTCCACACCAAAAAAGCATCAGTCTCGATAATAATGTTGTCAACCGCGAGACTTCTCGCGCCTAGGTTGCACGGAAACGGGACACGAAACGGACACGGAGAAACGTGATTTTGAAAAATGTAGAACACGAAACACTAAGGAAACGTTAGTTTTTTTTTTTTTATAATTTCAATATTCAACCTCAAACTTCAAGCAAAAAAAGATATGTTAAAAACTAATTTTATTATTACAAAATTTATAAATAGAAATCATAATATTAAAATCTAATGTTAAATTTTCGTTCCTGGCATTCCATCAGCAATTCCATCAGCATTCCATCGCCACAATGCCCAACACAACATGGCAGCGACATTCCGGTGAGCTCCATCCAAATGTTTACCCAATTTTCTCTCACTTTTTTGACAAGAAAATCTAAACCAACTAATTAAATGTTGTACATGTGTTTTCCACCCAAATTTTCCCCTATACATCATTTGAGAAAACACCTGCTAGTTCCATATAATGTAAGACATGTACCATCCTCACGCTGCCAAATGGAAATAAGCTCTGGTATTAGAAAATTATTACTACTCGCTGGTTTTCGACAACCTTATAAAATTGCTATATTATTCTTAAAATCAAATCACTTTCAATTGGTTTGATTCAAAACGAGTGGTAAATTTATGTTAAGGTATATTTGGATTTTTCCATAAATCACACCCGCTTGAAATCTGTCCAAGCCGGCCCAAATCAATTGAATATGATAGTTCAACTTTTAACTGTAATTTCAAGGTTCCCTTTAAAAAAAAAAAAAAAAACCCTGTAATTTCAAGGTTTTTATGTTCCTTAAATAATTGAACAACAGCCAAGATATACATGTGATCCAATAACTTTCCACACTCTTTACCATGTTTCAATGTCCCTGCAATATTCAAAAAATAAATAAATAATTGAACAACATAAGATTAAAAATCTTATTGATTGCACCACGAAAAACCCTGCACAACAATGTTCTCCTATTACTTACCAAAATCAAGATCTAAAGGGAAAATCGAATTTGATGTACACAATATTGCATGTCCGTGTACTAATATCCAAGTTGGCTTCATATAAATCTACAAATCATCATTTCAGTAAAGATGATTGACTAGGGAGAGCGCAACGCTAACAAGTTTTTGCACTCCTGTGATAGAGCTCTTGATCTTCTTCTTCACCGCCGGATTCACTTTCCGGTCTGAAAACCCGTCCATGCACGATTCCAAATCCGATATAGCCGCGCTTGCCCACGTCTTGTCATTAGCCCACTAGAATTCCCAGTCGGGATTGTCTAGATGTCGCATGGCATTAAGCGTCTGCTTGAGTTCATAAATAGTGTCTTCCAAGTCGTCAATGCAGTCCTTGATGGCTCTTATCTCGTAAGCCGGAATCTTGTTTGGCTTCCTAATCTTTGACACGGTGGCTGACGCATTGCGCGATGAGAGTATCGCGGCCTTGAGGGCGGCATTGCATAGGTGAAACGGTCGGGCATGAACCGAGGCGGCTAGGGGGTAAGGGTCTTGATCCAAAGTGATGGATATGTAGTGTTGGTGCGTGATTTAATGATGAAATTCGTGTAAGTTTGAGGGACTTTTTTGTACGAGGCACATTGTGCCAGGGAGAAGACAAGAAATACTGTGAGGATGGTAACGAAAATGCGGCTGCGAACAGACTTCCATTTCTCTTAATAAATTAGAAAACTTGTAAATTGTATTGACGAATTCGAGATGAAGGTATTTATAATTGGTGCATTAATCAGAATTATTAGTGGTATGACTAAGAAGATAGATAAGACTCCTGATAAAGAGCTTTACCTTAGAAAATTTCGAATAATTAGAGTGGATTAAAGTACAATGGAAAGGCACATGCAAATGAGTTGTGTGAATGTATGAAATGAACACATTTTTCTGCTAGCCCTTCTGTTGAATCACATGCATGCTATATGCTCAGAGAATAATCCTAATTCAGAGATCTAAATATAATATTTTTCTTTTATTTATTTATTATTTGGATAAAGATCTAATTTTGTTAGAGGCAAGAAATTTCAAACATTTGATCTATTTGTGATAATTATTGCTCCCTCCGTCTCAATTATACTGTATATAGGCTTATAATTTTCCTTTTAGGTTGCCCCAGATATATAGACTTTGGTGTTTCTAAATTGACAAGTATTTATTTTTTAGATTACCAAAATACCCTTTATTTAATTTGCCTACTCATGATAAAATTATTATTTTAATTAATTAATACTCATTAAGGGTAAAGTAGGAAAATCATCAAATGTGACCCTTGTGTTATTTTCTTCCTGATCTTCCCTTTTTTCCTTCAGCAGTTATTTAAGTGTGATTTGCGGCTTGATGAATGTTTTGCTGTGCTTAAGAGTTAAGAGCATATTTTCAGATTCGTTTTTTAAAAAATAAATTTGATAGATTAAAAGGGTAATTAACATAAATCAATCTATTGTAGCAAACGAGCAACATAGTATCGTGTATGTGTTTGGCAAATTTAACATTTCAGAAGTAAATATGATTTATATAGCCGTAAGGACATCCAAAACGTGTGCTTACTTGGAGGCCCAAACAAAGCGTGGCCTATTAATTGCGTCTTCTAATTCTCTCTTCAAAATATATATTCAATGAAATGTTTATCCAATCCAATCCATTTTATTTTCATATATTTATTTATTTATCAATGAACAATTTCGCCTTTTAAAGCAAAATTGTCGTCATTTTAAGTAACAAAATCTTCTGACACGAGTTGCTTTCGTATTGATTTTCTACAAATATTAATTTATTCAATCCCGTCTCCCCGTTTTTGACAAATACATTCCTTCATCTACGACTAACAGTTGGCTTCAAAAACTTTTAACTATAATTTGCTTATTTTAGTACAAATATTAGTATATAATATGTAAAAACTACATATATCTACTACAAATTCAAATGCAAAGAGAAAAAAAGAAGAAGAAGAAGAAGAAGAAGAAGAAGAAGAAGAAGAAGAAGAAGAAGAAAGTTACTTTTGGTGACAGTAAAAAGTTATTTCGA
Organism: Nyctanthes arbor-tristis; assembly: GCA_963692815.1. Lineage (NCBI taxonomy): Eukaryota > Viridiplantae > Streptophyta > Magnoliopsida > Lamiales > Oleaceae > Nyctanthes > Nyctanthes arbor-tristis. Next base: position 48,883 of record CAVNYN010234456.1, read on the forward strand.
TAGTAGAAAGTGCGAAAATTGCCCCCATACGAAAGCAAAGTTATGCAGTCGTGGGATTAACCCCGCCCTTTGTGCATTCGTATAACTGTATAAGCCAGTCGGGAGAAATGTGTAATGTATGAAAAAATAATGATTATCAATACAGATGGTTGATTAAGGACAAAGCATTGCTAGTACATTTCTGCGTTCCTGAGATGGAGCTTTTGATCTTCTTCTTCACAGCCTGATTCACTTTACGGTCAGAAAATCCGTCCATGCACGAATCCATGTCCGTAATAGCCGCACTAGCCCAAGTCTTGGCATTATTCCACTGGAATTCCCTATCAGGATCGTTGAGATGTCCCATGGCATTCAGCGTTCGCTTAAGCTCATACGACGCTCTTCCGATCTGTCTCCAATGCAGTCTTTGAGGGCTTTTGCCTCGTAACGTGTTATCCCTTTTTGCTTGGCTATCTTTGACACAGTGGCCGAAGCATTTCCGGCCGCCTGGATGGCAACTTTGAGGGCCGCGTTGCATAGCTTCAGCGGATTGGTATGGACCGAGGTGGCGTATGGGAGGAGGGTCTTGTTGCAAAGTGTTGGATATGTTGTGTTCATGCATGATTTGGTGATGAAATTTGTGTAATAATTTGGGACTTTTGACGGTGAGGATGCGCACTGTGCCAAGGAGATTAATGCAAAAATGGTGAGGGTAATGAAAACTGGCTTGCAAGACAAATTTGATACTTCCATGGTTTTCTTCTCTCTCGATCTCTTCTATACTTGGATGATTTGTGTTGAATTTCGGGATGATCAAAGAATTTATAAAGCAAAATAGTAGTGCGGGGGAATTGATTGGTGCATTGTGCAGAATATTTAGGGTGGATTAAATTATATAGGGTGGCCCTTGAAAGCACATGCAAATGAGTTGTGTTAGTGTAAAATTCAATATGAACATAATTTGCTGCTAACTTCTGTTGCAATCACATGGTCTACGATGAAAGGAAATTAGCTAGGACTAATATCATACCATCCATCTAGTGTAACCATGTAGTTATGAATTAAGATTAGAGACATAATTAGACGACACATTTATATTCAATTAATAAGGTTATTATGATCATATACCATGGACCTCAAAACCATCTCCACCCCCTCCGTGCATTTGATGTTGTCACAATGTAAGATGATGCGACCGTCAATTGATTTCTTATTTATTTATATATACGACAAAGGTTCATAGCTAGCCATCTATATGTGGGAACATATACATCATGTATGAGAAAACATGGAATATGAACACATTAGTTAGTTGTGTTTTTAAAAAAATAAGTCAAATTAGAAAGTCAAAATAACCTAATTCCTAGCTAGGCACGTGCAATTGAGTCAGGTGCTTTTATAGCTTACACGAAATGCTGCTAAATGAAAGGCGATGTTCATGGAATGAACATTACCCCTATGATCCAATTTATACATGTACACACACAGGAGAAAAATGAATTCTAGAAAACTAATTAATGACCCTTTTTGTACAGTTATGATTATGATCTAATAATTTTATAATTTATTATTATCATTTTTGGCGCTCGAATCTTGGGAGATTATTATATGGCCGGATAGTTTCAAATTTTAATATTGATATTGATGAATCTGTTATATTGGTATTTTTTTTTGAAATGATAAGGATTAACTTGAAATTCAAACAAAATAGACATGTGATCTATATAATTATTATTAATTTAATTTGCTATATGATGGGTTGAAAAATCGAATCTTGTGTTGAAAAATCGAATCTAGTGTTAAATATAACTTTAGTTAAACAATTTTTGTATATTATTTTGTTCACTCATTTTAATAGGATTTGTATGAATGAATACAATTAAATGGATATATATTTTGGCCATGTATAATGTCTAGTTGAATAGTCTAAGCCGCAGTATGTTACAGCATCGAGGGACCCAAAAGGGAGATCAATAATTATCAATGAAATATTTTTACAAATAATTATCAATGAAATATTTTTAACTTTCGCGTAAGAATGACATCAATATTTATTAACAAATGCCTCATTAATTAATGTTAGTCAATATGGGTAGTGTTAAAAAATCTCTAAAAAAAATTTGTTACAAATTAAAATCGAATGAAAAATAGATATTAATGACTTGCTATGAATTAGCGGTTTTGTTTACCCGCGTGATTCCCGTGGGCTTACACCATGAGATGCTTAGGTGGCAGCTTACATGGACCGGTGACTGGGTTTTATATACAATAAAAAAAAAGTCAAAAAATCAGAATTTTGAATCCCCAATCTGGCATCTCGTCTCATCGTCCAGCACCCACAAAACCCCACTATTTCGTTCGGCCTTCCCCTCTGCCTCTCCAACCCAGTTCTCTCTGGCCAACTAGCAAGCGGTCTGGCGAACGGAGCCGGAGATGGCGGCATTTCATATAATTCTACTTAACCAATAAACACAAGATACAAACACCAAAACTAAAATCATGCACCCGATAATTTCACCAAACTCATAACCATAACTCAAACCAATTTATCAATTGAAGTTCATGTGTGTGTAGATATATATAGCTCAAAATGAAATTTACACAACTAAGCCAAAATAAATACAATTTTGAATCTCAACATTACTGCCTCAAAAAATTCCAGAAGCACAGTTGGTGGATTATTTCGGGTAATTCCTTGTTCATCCTTCAATACCATAGTATTATTCGGTTTCTTCCATCCTTTGCCTGAATGACCAACAAACAAAAGAAAACAAAATCAAAAAATTGAGTACATTGCAGCTGCAAAAAATGGACAAGAACGTTACCTTGGGTGTCTGAATTCTTGCTGCAATGTTTTGGAGTCGCCGGAGGTCCTAACCCACCGTCCGTTCAGCTTCGCCGGAGGTCCTCCTCACCGTCCGTTCTGCTGCCGGAATCAGGTTGAGGTTGTGAGAGAGGGACATATTTTTTTGGGGTATGAAATTGCGGTCTCGGCCGGCGGTTGGTCGTCTACGTCAGCCTCCGTTCGCCGGGCGGTGCTGCTTATTCGGTCGCCGGAGAGGATTGGGTGGAGAGCAATAGAAAGGGGCTGAAAGAGAACGGATCTGATTTTGGGGACCCTGGGTCGCGGCTATCAATCTGAACTTTTTAAATTTTGACTTCTTTTTTTTTTTAATAAATCCCAATCACCCCTCCACGTTACCGGCCACATGCGCATCTCATGGGTTAACCCCATGAGACTCTCACGGGTGAACAAAACCATATGAATTAGAATCCATTGACGCGAATGATATATGAATTAAAGTATAATGACTTGATTGACAATTGAGTCAAAGTGCAATGACTGTAAATGAAATTAACCTAGAATTAATCAAGAAGAACTAGCTGTCTAGAATTAGCGATGACAATGAGGCGGATTCTGAGCACACCGGCCAAAAGCGTTATCTCCCTATGAAAAATATGTTGTTACCATTATTACTTTACGATTCATGACCTAAAGAACAGGTGGGTCCAGGCAATTTGCAAAGCATAGCATATTGCTTTCTTGATCCCTTTTTTTTTCAAATCTACAAAAAGTATTATAGTTAAAAATCTATCAAGATTCCGAGAGTACATGCTTTTGGGAATTAAGGCAAATTTCTAGATTATGCATATAAGATTATTATTTAAGAAATTTAATTGAGATAAGAAAAATAAAAGAAGAGTTAATTACACCTAACGTCTCTAACCTTTCAAGTTTATTGATATTACATTTCTAACCTTTAATTTTACTTGTGGGGGTCCCTAACCTTTCAAAAGTGTTACACATGAGGTCCATCTGACTCTTTCCATCCATTTCTACAGTTAAAGTTAGGGGTATTATCGTAAAATACTAAAAATTGAATATTTTAATTTAAAAGAAAAAAATTGGGGGGAGACCCCATGGGGGCAGCCAAGAGGGGGGTTTCCCTCCTATGCTACTGCAAATGGCAGCAAAGTGTTGCTCGCCCCCAATGGCTGTCGGCCATTTTCGGCAACACAGGGGGGTTGGGGTGCCCAATGGCCACTGAAAATGACAGCAAAATGCTAACATTTTTTTGCAGCAGATGGAGGTGGAGACTCTCCCTTTTTGGCAGGAAATGGCAGCACGCAGCCATCCCTATTTTTTTAAACATTAAAATATTTAACTTTTTAACATTTTACAATAATGCCCCTAATTTTAACGGTGGAAGTGGATGGAAATAGTCAGAGGGACCTCAGGTGTAACACTTTTAAAAGGTTATGGACCACTATAAGTAAAATTAAAGGTTATGGACGTAATTTCAACAAACTTAAAATATTGGGGACGTTAGGTGTAACTAACCCATAAAGAACGAAGACAAATTTAACAGAATGTCAAAACTTTCCATTGTATGATTAATTAAATTCGCTACAACCATATAGAATTTTCACTAGTCAAACCAATCCTCAAGTATTACAAGAAAAATATAACAAGTTTTACCGCTTCTATCAATTTTTAGCATTTACCAACCCGCAAAAGAATTAAAGAAATCCCAAGACGCTAGGCTACTATTTTTCTTCACAAGACTCTCTGACCCAACTCAAGTGACACCGGAAAAATCACCCTGAATTTTACCACATCTAATTTTCTATCCTTTGAATAAACAACAAAGAGTTACAAGAAAACACTCAAAGTGCTAGACTCACCAAATTTTTCCTCAACTCACTTGTATCACTTGTTGTGCACGAAAGAAGATTAAAGCACCTATATTTATGGGCTCTAATATTGACTTGGAAGACAAAAAAATTCATTATAGGATTTAGATTCCTTCTCCTCTAAGAATTTCTAATTATTTTCTTTTCAAGTTAAGATTATTTTTTACAACATACCTAACATAACACAGACTAATTTTTACATCTACTATTTTCCTCTTTTCATATTGTACTATTTGTTTTTTTTCTAATTTTAATTTCAAGTGTTCATGGATCGGATTGGATCGGACATATCCGTTTATTACCTGCCAACCTTGCACGTCAGAGATTTTGTCTCCATCTACCCCGCTGATGCACAGATCAGAAAAATTCTTATCGGAATGGATTAACAAAGTGTTTGGTAGCTATGTAAACTCTTTGTTTGATTATAATCTACTACGTGATATTAGTTTATTAGTTTTTTTGAAGTACAATTACAATCTGCATTATAACAAGACACGTGCATATAAATATAAATTATACTGAAACACAGTACACAGAACTCAATAATACAATAATAAATCAATAATACAAACTCTTATATATGATACAACAAACTACAAATAAATGTAGATAAACCCTACATGGAGGGAATCGAATCTGAGACCTCTACATCTTAGGGCCTCAACCTTAGCCCCTTAACCAACTGGGCTAAGGCTTCATTGACGACATCATTTTATGAGTTGTTTTTTATTAAAAATAAAATTGCAGCTTCACTTTTACTTTTTGATTTATTGAAAAAAATAAAACTAATAAAATGATATAGTGTGTCAGGTTATAATCAAAATAGATTATAAACTATCTAGCCAAACACTTTGCAAGTTTTTTGGAATCCCTAACAACCACATGTCGACACACAAAAGGATAAAGTTGCCTTCCGCCAATGGGATGCACTGTCGGCTGACGAGATACCAAATTTTACGACGCCCACCCTTTCCGCCCAATACCCTATACGCCAAAAGACCTACTGTAATATATACTACTTCCGTCCCACAAAGATAGTCCGATAAGTAATTTTACGTGGATTAAAAAACAATAGTTGATATAGTTGAAACATTAAATTTTATTTTAGTTTTCCATATATACCCTTATGTCTCATTAATTATTTGAAAGACTTTCAATATATAGGTAGTTAAATAACAACAATTAATTAGGGACACATATGAAAATAAAACATTAAATACATGTTTAATATGGTAACTGGGTTATCTTTTTGGGAATATCAAAAAAGAATACTGAATTATCTTTGTGGGACGAAAGTAGTATAATATATGGTTAGGACCAAACCGTCGTCTTTAATTAGGTGAAAACAAGAGTCGTTTTATGAGAATCATCGTTGAGAAAGTCATGAAAGGCTCGGTTAATGGTCCGTATTTCCCCAAGGTTTTTTGGAATATTGTAACTGAGTGATCATCTTAACCATAAATGGTTGGATTCCTAATTGTGGAGCGAGACATTTTTATTCAAATTCAAATTTATCGTCCACGACTGGGAGCCCTACAGATTAATCATCATCTAGGTGGGGGTTAATTATTGCTCACTTCGTGCCACAAATATATGCTTGTTTTCCTTTTTTATCATCCGTTCAAAACTATAAGCCACTTTTCACGTTGAGGTATACTAGCTAGTTGAAATATTAATTGTTCTATATACTCTTATTTAATGTATATTATTATCAACGAAATATATGACTATTAAAGTGAAATTATTAGTAAATGAAAATGTGATAGGAAAAAAATTCTTCAATTTTACTTTTTCAATAATATTAGTTATTGGAGTTTTCTTATAATCATTACGAAAATAGGAATATGCCTATATTTGTCGAACGGTGGAAGTGCCTCATTACAAAGTATATATATTACTCCCTCGAGCATCCATCCTAAATATATGATCTATTAATTTTTTCCTTTTTGAGATATCCCAAATATATATAGTCTTATTTCTATATTGAAAATTTTAATTAACATTACTTTACTTACCTACCCATATATTTAATATATAAAGTAGTACTTTAATTAGGTTTATTCTTTCTTTTTTTTTTCTTTTTTTTGAGAGAAGTACTTTAATTAGTTATAATTATCATTTTTTTCCTACTCATTAAATATGGACAAACTATGCATTTTTAATATATCTTTTAATCTTTGTGTAAAAATAAAGTGGATCATATATTTAGTTAACGAAGATGTAGATAATAAATTTCAGGGTAAATTTCACAAAAGGTCCCTAGCCTTTGCACTTTGAATCGCCTGGGTACCTAACTTTTTTTTAGCGCCCTGAGTTCTCAACCTTTCATAAATACGCACAAAAGGTCCCTACTAACGGAATCCATCCAAAAGTCTAAAAGTTGTTGACTAAATTACCTTTATACCCTTATCTTTTAAATTTAAAAAAATTTAAAAATTTAAAAAATATATAAAATAAAAAAGGAAAAAAAAGCTGAAAGGTAGGGCGTGGAGCTACTGTTTCCGACATCCTTTCAGCTGCCGTAAATGGCAGCTCACCCCCAAAAAAAAAAAAACAATTTCCGCCCTTTTTTGCCCTTTTTTATTTTTATCTTTTTAATTTTTAATTTTTAATTTTTTTAATTTAAAGGATAAGTGTATAAAAGTAATTTGGTCAACAACTTAATGAAATTTTGGATGGATTCCATTAGCAGAGACCTTTTATATATATTTATAACAAATTGAGTCCCTTGGATGGATTCTATTAGCAAGCAGAGACCTTTTATGCATATTTATAAAAAATTGAGGACTTAAGGTGCTAAAAACAGTTAGAAATTCAGGCGATTCAAAGTGTAAAAATTGGGGACCTTTTGTGAAGTTTACCCTAAATTTCACGCAATACCTAATAGGCAGCTGCTATTTTTTCCCCCTGATCAACGGTCTATTCATATGGCCACTGACCTCTTGAGCCTTCATCAACTTTAAGATTTCAATTTTGGCAACTGATTTATTCTCGGCGTGTTTGAAAATAGAAACAAAGGTGGCCGACAAATTCAGATATTTATTCCTCTTATCAAAGTCTTTATTATCCAGGATACTGCTCGTGACAAGAATGGAAATTAAATATCGTATCATGGAGTTGTGTAAATTATTTATAAAAACAGATCGGGCTCTTAATTCAGAGCCCGACCGTCAATTCCAGGGGGCTAAGTCACCTGATTAGTTTCTATAGCCAAACCGTTCGTGGAGTTCTATATATACAGCTATTTTCCTACTAAAAGGTCTTCTTTATATAGTTTAACCAGGTTCTTTGTTGACCATAGATAATTGGAAGAAGAGAGTTTAAACATCTTAATCATGTTTGATATTATTGTGATACAAAATAACAATGGATAAAAATATGATTAATGTGAGACTAGTGGATAATCATAAATATATAGAGACATCTACCTGCTAATTATCTAATAAAAAAATATCAATTAGACTTGAGACTGGTCTCAAGTCTACATATATAACATTAATCTAAAAATATCTTTCATCAATTTTCCAATTCCTAATACTGGAAAGATATTTTTTAGGCAGTTGCAGCATCACATCATTAAATTATTACATGAAGAATTATAAGCCGTCAGTCGCTCTGTTTACGTACATGCCATAGGGTTCCATATTTACATACGACAATCTAATCGGGTCGATCCAGCCACGTAGGTTGATAGACGGAGAAGTAGAATTTTAAATATGACCATGCACGACATATTTGAACAGTCATTAGTATCACTATGATAAATTTAATTACGAGTGAACTCACAAGAAACTCAACGCTAGGGTCAAATGTATATTTTGAAAGGAAGAAATTAATATACACATATATTATGCATATGCTAAAAGAATGGAAAATACTAGACTGCATGGAATGGAAGTATCATGAAATATATAAATGTGATAGATTTAATTTTTTTTTAAACAGAAAATAGATTAATGCTAATCGGGGGTATAATCTTCATCTAACCGATATCCAACCAACTATCCCGCATTTGATATAATGGTCTCTAAAGTAGCATGCATGATTGTTGCCAACGAGCTACCAAATATATGCAATAAGATTTATCACTTATTACTTGGTGCAGCAAGAAGATGGTTGAATGAGTAGTCGAAATTTAACATTTTCTAATTGAAACACAAATTTCTTTTTAAACTTTCTCGAAGGGTAAAAAATTGGATTTTTTTTTTTTTAAATAGGGTGGCCACCCCAATCTGCCCCATGCCTCACCCACTGACTCAGTTACGTTAGACTATAAGAGTCATATATCCATAAAGGAGGTGCTCAAGAAAATTTTGAATCACTTCGAGCTTGTTTGATACTCTTTATTTGTCAAAATGTAAAGAATTTATAATGAAGAGAGAGGTAGAATGTGTACTGAGAATGTAAAAAAGTTTAAAATATGTGATTGTAATTAAACAGTTATCAAATTAAAAGTCAAATCAGTAATAGGTAAAATTATAAAATGGTAAAATAAAGAACATCAAATAAACTCTTAATAGATTTTATAATAAAGTTGACAATCCAAATCTTAACAGCAGGGCCCCTTAACGGGTAAAAAGCCGATAAGATTCGATTCCTAAAGCATATATATGTGTGAAACGTAACGCACCAAATAATGTTCAAAATCATTATGCGTTCAAGCCCAAAAGAGCAGTGATGAGGCCCCGTGACTTGCACTGTGTAGTTTACCTCAAAGCTCCATATTTCATTGTCTACTTCTGCAACAGTATATCAGTCCCCACATTTTTTTAAAGAGAAAATAACCATTTAGGAAGCAACAATCAGTCCCCACATGAACGTGTATATGCATACTGCACAGAAAGCGAAATATAACTATCTCTAGCTTGTTTTAAATTGGTTAAATGTCGCATCTGAATTTAACAATCACTAGTTTCGGTGCTCAAAGTCTCATATTTATAATCCTTATTGATTTTCGAACTTCAATTTTAAAAATTAGAGAACAAATTACACAATAATAAGAAGGTAATTATTAGGAGCGCACACCTAACTAAATACAATACTTTTATGTCAAATTAATTGGCAATGGGCTAACTAAATACAATACTTTTATGTCAAATTAATTCGCAATGGGCTGTTTGCTGCTCATTTCAAGGGCTCTCTACATATCGAGGATGCTGAAGAAATGACTGTGATGCTTTGGTTTGCAATTTGCCAAAGATATCATGGATTATATATTAAAATGGTCGAATCCAATTGCCTCCGGTTGGTGAGTCTTGTGGGCCAAAATGAGTTTCTTACTAATGTTGGCCTTTTACTTGAGATTAATAAGCTCTTCGAGCTCAATAATATTAGCCCCCTGTAGTCATCTTTCCCATGAGGGAATATGATTGCTCATAATATTGCATCTCATTCTCTTGCTTGCTCTTTTAGTTACTCATGGACGCATTGCTTGGCTACATGTTATGACTTATATGAAGGAAATTACTAGTTCCCATAAAAAAAAAAATGAATGAAAGAAAGAAAAGAAAAGAAAAGATAAGAGAGTGTTAATTTGGATAGAAATTGAAAAAAGCAACTTATATATTTTTTTCTCTTTTAATCTCATCATGGCCCCACATATATATAACGCCAAAATATCCAAAAGAGTAAGATAAAGATAGGAATTCATGGATTAATGTGGTCCCACTAGTCGTGTCCCACTAGTTCTTTGGCAAGATATTTTCAAGTATTGATCACTTTATTATTAATTATTATAGAATATTATATACTATTACTAAATGTCTAAAAGTTAGTTAGTTTTCTCATATGGAGCTCAATATATTCGGGATAATTGGTATATTGGATTTTCTAAATCGCAGATTCGCATATTCTCCATAAGTTTTGAGTGGACACACTATTTTTAACAATAACATTGTACTGCTAAACCAATATATCGTATTTCAAAAGCTGTTAGTTTTAGTTAGCGAGACACTTGACAATGTATTATTTGAAACTTGAAAGTAGGCATCTGATCAATCTTGCAATACACAATGGGATCTCTATAACCCACACATGCCATACGCTTGAAAACTGTATATATAATAGTTGGTGGTGCCTCTACTTAGTATTATCCAACTACTAATTAGGACAATAAGATCATGTAAAGTATATGATCAATCTAAATGTTTAATTAGATTACATCACATAATAATTTATTTATTAATAGCTAGATCCTCACTAAAAGCTTGTGCTTTACCTTATAAGTTGAATACGACCTATCTCAAAACTACTTGTGCATGTGAGGAGTTTTTCTTCTTCTTGAATTTTTTTTTTTTACCAGTCGAGTTGCAATCCCAGTTGATGGATTATATAATTAATTAGTCCCCACAACATGGCTTGTTTCTTATTATTGCTTATTACTGTACATCCCACTTGTATTATATATATACTCAAATAAAATTATAAAGATATAAGAATATTTCCGCCGTGAAAAATTGAATTAATTAGAATTAGAAATTCATAAAATTTCAGATCGGCAAGCACAACCTAATTTATGAAACCCGCAGCCCGCACAGTCGATATCTGATGATAGATCATTTAGTTCCATTTCCCTAAGAATTCATATATCCCTATTATAAATACCGGTATCCATTTCCCTCCTTTCTTCACCCCTTCACTGAAAAAAAAAAAAAATTAATTCAATATCCTAAAGAAACAAACAAAACACAGAGATGGAGAGTTTTTCAAGCCATTCTCTAGCCGCTCTTCTTTTTCTACTAGCTTTCACTACCTCCCTAAACTCAGTTTCCGCAGCCGGCCGGCCGGCCACCACGGGAGCCTACACCGAGTTCATCCGAACCTCCTGCAGCACCACAACTTACCCTAAACTTTGCTACACCTCTCTCTCGACCCACGCCGCGGTTGTCCGGCAGGACCCCAAGCTTCTGGCTCACACGGCCCTCTCCGTGACACTTGATACCGCCCGGTTGACGTCGGTGGATATGGGAAAGCTTTCTCACGTTCGGGGCATGACGCCGAGAGAAGTGGGAGCCATGCAGGATTGTGTGGAGGAGCTGAGTGACTCGGTGGACCAACTCAGAAAATCCATTGCGGAAATGAATGAGATTAAGGCATCGAATTTTGAAATGATTATGAGCGATGTACAAACTTGGGTAAGCGCGGCCTTGACGGACGAGGACACCTGCACCAACGGGTTCGCCGGAAAAGTGATGAACGGAAAACTAAAGATGACGCTGAGGGCACAGATCGTGAAGGTTGCTCATCTCACTAGCAATGCATTGGCTTTGATCAATAATTATGCCGCCCTCCACAATTAATTAATTAGTCCAAAATCTCTATTGAGTTTATTTATTTGATGGATTAATTAATGTCGGAATTGCATCATCATAATATGTCAGTCAGTTTATAATTTGTGACAAGTACGTACGTATATGTGCGCGCTTAAGCTATAGGGAATTTATTAGTGAAAGAGTGAATATATAATATTGATTAAATGTATATTGTAATAGCAAATATGGATATTTAAATTTTGATTTTAGTGGGTGTATTTCTTTTTCTTTTTTTTTAAAGTAATTTTTGTTATTTCTGTTATTGCACGGTAATTATCTTTATCTTTCTCTAGTCTGCCTGTCACAAATAATCACTAATTTTTAGAAAATTAAAGTTTTCTAATACTTTGAATAAGTTCTGTACTCTTGTGTAGCTAGCAAAGTCCGGCTATAGAAACCCCATCTCCCCCTTATGGAGCTTAAACTGCCGCATGGTTGGACAACATGGGGTGTTGGGGCTAACACTCAATGTTGTCCAGCTACGTGGCAGTTTCAGCTCCGTAAAGAGGGAGGTGGGGGTTTCTTAGAAAATCACTCACCTCTAAGAAACCAATTACTATATAAATAAGATATTTTAATTAAGTATTGAGCTATGCTATTCGAACAAAAATTTAAAGAAAATTGACACGTAGTAAGACTGTATTTTTTAACACATCATATCACATCTACGCTAATAGTGATCATATGAACCACATGTCCTTTTTGTCACTTTTTTGTGTCCTACTTTGTTCAAATAAAATTACTCATATTTTAATAATAGACATAACATTATTTAATTGGACTACATTTGACCATAATCAAACCAAATTTCAATAAAATGGCCCTAGGTGGCTTATTATTTTATTTTTTATAAAATTTTTTATAAATTGGCAAACAATGTTATCGATTTCGAAATGAGTAGGTATGGACACATAAGAAGAATAGGACCTCCCCAACCACCCACACCCACCCCCAAAAAAATAGAGAAGAAGAAGGAAAAAATAAAAAATAAAAAACTTTGTACAAAAAGCGAGATGACTAATTGAATTATTATATGTTGTTCCAATAATGCAGAATGCTAGAATTCCGCTCGCCGGCTTCCCTTGAATAAAATGGCTAGAGAGCTTATCAAATGACGGGTCCCATGTAATATCAAGTTTTTTTTCTTTTCTTTTTTTTTTTGAAAAAATGCAATATCAAATACTGTGATATGAAGGAATAAGTGACAGTGTAGATGTAGTATAATTATACTCGATGATGAAAAATATCTATTTAATTATCACCTAATGAAATTATATCACATATATATGCCACTTATAATTCATATATTCTTTTTATGTCCCTATACGTGTAAACTGATAAACTCATTTGTACGGATGTTAAACCAACAACTTAATGACATATATGTTTGGAATCAAATATCACCAATGTGCATATATCATCACAATATCCACTGATAACTAAGGATTTTGAGATAAAGCGATGAAAGTGAAATATTGGCCTCAACTCTACTCCAAAGCGTCACATTGAACTCTCTATTATAGTTTTGCTTGTAATAATTAATTAATTAATTAATTAATAATAACTTATTATTATGTATATATTATATTTCGTGTCTTTTGGCTCGATCACGTACCAAGGTTAATTTCTTTGCTCTTTGGTAGGACTTATTCAAGTCGCAAAACCTTGTAGAATTATATATGATAACACGATCGAGTTGCATTCCCAGTTGATTTAATTAGTCCCCACAGGCAGCATATATATAGTACATGCATTATTTTTATTTTATTTTTTCTTTTTGAAAGGAACATGTACATGCATCAGTGATATTAATTTAATAATAATACCATAATTCATTGAAGTTTTATCCGGAACAAGGGCCTATGCTCCCACTTGTTATTTTAGACCACCTTGTGGGCCATAAACTAGCTAGTGCCAATCGACATAACTTTAGGGCTGAACGTACATAATAATAATTAAAAAATAAAATTTAAATAATATATAATATTTGAATTACAAAAAATAAATTCATAGTATTAATGAAAAACAAAAAACTTGAAATGCAAAATTGGAACAATTAAGTATTAAAAACAGAAATTAATTCATAAATGACATTCTTGTGATTAAAATAGTGACAATTTTGTAAATAACTAATAAGATTATTGTAAATAATTACCCTCCCCTAAATATAGGAGAGGTGAATAGTGTTCCTCCAAATATGGAGGAACACTATTCACATCCCCTATATTTAAGGGAGGTTTAGGGAAGATCAACTCCAACCATCCACCCAATTTGGGTGATTCCCCTATACTTGGGGGATGGTTTTGCTCTTAGAGCTCAACATCCCTCAAATTTGGGGGATTGCTCTATATTTGAGGTATCATTGGAGTTACTCTAATCATACTATACATTACATAATCTGTGACACTATTCAAGATTTTTCTTTTTTTATTGAAATGGTAAGGTCTACCGAAACATCTAAAAATAAAGGAGCATATAGTTTCATCAGTCCAGTCTTCTCATTTTAACTTTTGATAGCATGCCAAGTTGTCAACAAGTCATTCAGAACTTTTCTATGTATATTAGATTGTCGAGATAATCTCATATTTATGGAAGAAAGAAAACACTTCTTTCCTTTTATTTTTCCTTATTTTATGCTGATTTTTATGGTCTCTATGCATTGAATTGAAGCTGGCAAAAAAAAGACACAAAGTAACATTTTACAAACTTGCCATGATTGAATAGACCAAAGGAAATGTGTCCGGCAATTATGGGAGCTTATATGTTTAGGTTATCAAATAGGCGAATAGCGAAGCAGAATATTTATTATCAATCACCTGTCCTGTGCTTTTGATGTAAAAAAAAAAAATTCATGCCTTTATTTATTTAATGCTAATAATTATTACTGCATAAATTACTTACGAATCATACAGTTGCGGATAATTCTCTTAAAAATCATAATAATATTTGCAAGATACATCCGAGCATCTCACGAGTCAATGCTAGTTATATATAATCGTAAGATTAACAATACTAACTAGGTTCAATTTAGCTTCTCAAATCTTTGCTTGAAAGACGGCAAAAGCTAAAAAACATTAAGGGGAAAAGTAACGTGAGATTTGATTGTGTCATGTGGAAGTAATGATTAAAATAATGTGAGAGTTTACGTCATATTAAATATGTGGTTAAATGTGGTGTTATCATGTGTCTAAAATTTAAAATTTAAATTGATTGATAAATTCAATGCATTTTTAATTTTTTGCCAACATAGTGAAAAGAAAAGAAAAGAGAAGAAAGAGAGGGGATAATCCAAGAGAAAAAACAAACTTTGATGGTAAACCTATTGGAGTATCTCCAATGGGAGGGTGGATTGTAGTTGTGATGTGAAGGAGAGAGATAGAGAGAAGATAATTATTTTAAGTAAATAGGAATGTAAAGAGGTGTAGAGAAAAATGACGGGAAAAATGAAAAAGAAGAGAGATATTGAGATAAATTCAAAAATAATGATAAAATAGTAATGGACTGGGTGAAGGAGAGAGTCTACTTGTGGACTTTACACGGGACTCGAGGGAGAAAAAGTGAGGAAAAATAGTATAAATGTGAGAAAAGTGATTAAAAGAAAATGAAAATAGCTAAAATTATGGGACCCACGATTTTATTTTGTGTCTTTCTCTTACCACAAATCGACTAAGTCCATTTTTTTGAGCATTAGAGATGCTTTTGGAAACATGCATAGAATACAAGCCAGTCTAGAAAACACAGTGGATAGACGCATCATTGTCATACAGCTCCCCCACAATTGATTGATGTTTGAAACTCATTATCCTTTCATATATTTTACCTATCATTGATTTAACAACTACTTAACTATCACTATACATTTCAAACTTTAATTAAATCACCACCACTCATTTCAATTCATTATAATTTCCCATTATAATTTGACTCTCATTATTTGCTATAATATCTAGATATGAGAGTGTTTAGTTTTTTTTTTTCTTCTATTTATGCCACCCAATCCATATTCTACGATTGGAGATCATGCTCCTACACTACATCAATCCACATAGCTAAAAATATGGAAATATTCACATGATCTTCAGCTTCTGATAAATTTCGAACATTTCCCCTTCGTTATAACAGACTTGAGGCAGGCTAACGGAGGAGCCTATACACCAAGTTTTGATCAAAACATCATGCACCTCCACAACATCAAAACATCATGCACCTCCACAACATCATGTACCTACACAGCTTACCCTAAGCTTTGTTACACCCCCCACCTCCCTCTCTTCCACCCCCAACCCCCCCCCCCCAAAAAAAAAATAAGGGGTAGTCCGCATGATTCAAAACAAAAAGGAAAAAAGTCATTCTTATAAAATGTAGGAGTAGGACACAAAACGCTGCAAGAACATAGTATACCGTCCAAACATTATACTTTTTTACATTTAACTTCAAAACCCTATATAACATTATTAAACTCAATCCAAACCTAACTAAAAATTTAGACATAAAAAGATTTTTATCTCAAACAGTTACCGATTAATAATCAAAGGGGAAAATTCTTTAAATTCTTTCTATTAACCTAATTTTAAAATAACTTGTGCTTAAAGAGTCCATAATAATTTAATTGAGTTTCAGTTAGGGCCTACAATTAAGATTCTATTTTTGCCAGAAATTGATAAATTTTGCCTGCGAGACTTTCTTAGAAGTTTTCATAGAGTCTCAGTTTGCAAAATATTTTATTTGACACTAGAAAATTACCTCTTTCTTAGGGAGGTATTTCACCATTTCTTGGTGGGGAATGAGAGGAGGAAATGTGGGGTGACTTAGAGCGTCTATATTGACAGTGTTAAATAAAGTTGTTAATGAGGTTGTTAATTAGCAACTCAAAAATATAATTACATTAGTAGTGTTAATGAAGTTGTTAAAGGAATCTTTTTAACAATTTGTTAACTTTGTTATTCAAGTTAACAATAATTTTACAACTTATGTGGCCAATCATCTTTATTTTCTTTTTGTTATATTAGTTATAGGTTGAATTAATTTAGTTATTGCTCACTTTTAACTTAAAGTTAGATTATAATAGTTAATTCAATACCACCAATGTGTTAAAAATCAATAACTAAATTTAACATACTTACATGTCACTTAACAATTGCTAAAACTCTAAATTATTATTTATGTGAATAGTTAAATTTAACAACACCAATATAGATGCTCTTATAATTCTATTACATTTTTCTAACGTTGTATATATAGGCTTCCACGAGCAGTTGCTTCACTATGGATTTTTTTCGTAAATATTTGCATAACTTTAGTTTATTCTAAAGATACTTGGTATATGTTTAAAATTTCAAAAATACTCTGTAACATATTGTGTTACACAAGTAACAAGCATGTTACTCTTTATTTTCTTCAATATTTTAATTATTTTTCCTATTTAATAAATATTTTTTTAATACCCCACCCTATCCCTCAACATCCCTACCCACCCATCCCCGCTGGCCCACTGGCCGGATTCCGGCCAACCTCAGGCTGGAATTTTTTTTCTTTACGTTTTTAAATTCATATAATATCATTATTTGTTATAATTTATATAAAAGCATAGCTTTCTTGGTACATAACATAACTTATTATATAAATAACATAGTGTGTTACTCACGTAACATCGCGTGTTGGATAAATAACATTATCTGTTATGGAAATATCATAGATTTTCATTAAGTAATAAATCATTAAAATAAGTTTGAACAATATTTAAATAGATGTAGACAAGCCCCATGGTAAAAAAACACAAAAATAAATAAATTAGAAAAACTTAGAAAAAAAACAGAAAATAAAAAAGTTGAAGGCTTAAACGACCTCGGATTGCCAAAAATTGATGGTGCTCATCAACTTAATGTTCATGAGCCTCGATCGCCTCGTCGTTCTTCTTTTGGAAGGTATTATACGCTAAATTCTGCACCGAATGTCAAAATACCCAAATTTCAATCCGATCTTCGATCTCATTCTCCTTTGATCCATTTTGTCATGTGTTTTATGTTAATTTGTTACATTAATAATATAGATTATTTAATAACATACACTATTAGATAAAAAAATATATTGTTACATACATAATATAGCTTGTTACAAAATACCATAACTTGTTACACGTGTAACGAACATTTGAATGTGAAAATATTGTTTATTATATAGTAAACTTTGTCAAAAACTTGTTACAGGAAAAAGAGAACCAAAAACAAATAAAAAAGCAAAAACAAAAATTGAAAAAAAAATGAAGAATATTCTAACAACATCGCTGAAAAAATAAAAGGAAAAAGAAAAAATTTAAAAAGAATGGGGAAAAATGAAAATCATTGCGGATTCCGGTCCGACAGGGTTGTGTGGCTGGGGTGGGGCGGCATGAGGTGGTTGGGGTGGGGGAGTAAAAATGACATCTATATATTAATAAAATGAGAGGTGCTGTGGTACAGTTTGACCGCAATTTTCCCGTCCAAAATGCTTCAAGTGGGGACTTTTTGGTCATTTTGATTGGTTTGTGGTAATCAATGTGGTAACTTTGATGTTTATCCCTTCTACTTTTTGGTTTTTAATTTTTGAATTATCTCATCTTCATAATTCTATCTTATCTTTATAATTCTATGTTTAAGTTATCTTATATTTATATTTTTAAATCTTCCTTTCATTTCAATGTGAAAACAACAATCAAGAGCATATTTATTCAAAGGTTTGAGAATTGACTATGATATCATCATATCACATGGGTCTTGACGCACACAAATAAAGTTAATATAATTGATGTTTTTTATGAATTGAATACTTATATCATACAACAAAAATTAAAATAAAATATAACTATACTTGAAAAAAATAACTATTAATAATTAA
>CAVNYN010234458.1:0-11598 GCA_963692815.1 Nyctanthes arbor-tristis
GTTATTGTGGAAGATCGAGTCGGGTTATTCGGGTCGCAAGGGCATGTTAAGTCAGCCTTTACCTAATCCAACATGTCTCGTTTAAATTTAAAAAAAAATCTAAAAATAAGAATAAATGTGAAAAAATTTAAACAATCTAAAAAAATTATAAAAACTAAAATGGGTCGCTAAATGGGGTGACACATCACTCCAACTAAATCTTTTAGTTGTCACAGTGTGGAGCAGGACCGACCCAAGCCGAATCTACCTTGTTACCAACCATCCCTATTTTTCTTTTCATTTTTTGTTTTTATTTAAAAGAGTGTTCCATAAAATATGTTTGTGAAATCTGCAAGTGTACGGGTCCAATAAATAATACAATGGACAATGAGTCTGAGTTATCGTTCACATGAGAATCCGATTGAGTACTTAAATTATTAGTTCTAACTTTATTTGAATGATCAAATTTTGAGTTTTATTAATAATCGAAAATAAAATAAAAAGTGAATAAAATTAAGCAAATAAAATATATACAAAGATTTAGAGTGAATTATATAATAGATATGTATTAGAACTCACGACTTCATCATAGTTAGACTACCTAGTCTTGCGACAATTAATCTATGTTAACAATCGAATCTTACTAAATCAACTAACTAATCCTTTCGAAGCTAGTTAACCCTACTCAGTTAAGCCCTCTCACCTATCTCTAAGTGAGCGCATTATCAATTCTCTTAAATGCATTAATCAATAAGAGATTTATGTAAGCCTCTCTGAAGTTCACCCTACGGTAACCGCACTAATCACAAGAAAATCTTTTTATCTTGTCTAAATTAATGATCCTTATTATATAAGCTAATTTAAATATTATTCTCTCGAGTTCAACAAAAGTCTATAGATTCATTCATTCATTGGCCACAAAGATGAAGACAAAACAATATACCAATAAGAATTTAACATAAAAATTAATTACATAAATTAAGCATGAAAAACACGATTATGGTTCCAACTAGGTTACATCGTTCGCTCTAACTTTAAATCAGTTTAGTTACACATTATGAATAAAAAACACATAAAATAAAATAAAGTGCATAACCCGGATAATTATATCCTGAATAAGATAAAGAACTCTTGCACCAAACTTCTTCTTCTTGAATCTCGAACTTGATCCCTGACGTTTGAAAGTTTTGTGTCTTGCTCCCTCTTTTCTATGATGTTTTATGTATTGTGCAACTCACCTTTTTCTAAACTAGACTAGAACTCCTTTATATAAGGTCTAAAAACCTCAAAGAAAAAATAAAATTTGTGCCCTAAGTTTTACTATAAAAAGAGTTCTGATCAAAATAGGAAAAAAACAAAAATTCTCGAAAATTTAACCAAGCGGCCACATGGATGTTCTGCCATCTATTCTGCCTTCTGTTTTCGGCCGCATGGGCGGACCATGCTGTCTTCCTCCTCATCCATGTGGCCGCATGCCTTCCTGTGTGTACTCTTTTCGTCCTTCATCTTTCAATCTTGTTCATTTTGCCCCTTAAACTTCATAATTCGTGTTAAATTGATCCCAAATTGACTTCTTCTTAGAGTTTTACCTATAATTCACCAAATAGGAAATAAATACAAACTTTTAAATATAAAATAATATCATATAATTAACAACACATATAGGAGATTTAAACATCAAAATAACTACCTATCAAAGAGTAAGGGTATAAATGTAATAAAATACATTATGTGAGAACTTATAAAAAATTGAGGACTTGTGGCGTTAAAAAAAAAAAAAGAATCCAATTGGTACAATATGTAAAGGTTGAGGACCAATAAACAATCTCCTTTTTATATTACTAAATCAAAATACATCAATTTAATACGTTAATTAATCAACTAGTAACATACTTCAACAAACCATTTATTCAATAAAACTTAAATAAACATGAAACTACTCTTCACCCGTGATGAATTCTAAATGCATGTAACTATTCATTAAACCAAGATTTATTAGCCTAGATTAATATTCTAACAGTTAACATAATAATGTAAAGTCTAGAAAGGCAGGATTGAGATTCAATATTATTGTTTAAATAAAATGGGTCTATAAATATTAAATTAAATGCCCACAATAATATACATAGTGCCCCAAAAAAATACACTAATCAATGGTCAACACGTCCCACTAAATGAAATTACAGAATTGAGTTTTAATAATCATGTCATATAAACGGAAACATGTATACTTTTCTAAAGATTCTGTGCAAAGTTGGAGTATATCACATTGTAACTTCAAAAACAATAATTTATTATTTAGTCTAGTCTACAACATATGTTTAGTCTAGTCTAGTCTACTAGTAAGAAGAGCGAATCCACAAATTAGGCCAGTTTTGAACTAATTTTGAAATTAGAATGGAAAATCTTCTTCGAGTGGACTTTTTAATTGTTGTATTATACAATATTGAATAAGGACGATTGATGTAACACTTGAAAACTCGTCCACTAACGTAAAGTAATAAAGTCTACAGACATATATCACACACGTTGATAGAATTTTGAAAATTAAAACGGGGAAGTTGAAGAGTGGTTTATGTGGTGGGCAATTATTCTTGTCTTAATCTTTGAATTTTGGTGATCAAATTAGTTATCCAAAGTCGTATCGGAAGTGGGAAAAACGTCAAAGTTCCCAATTTGATAATTTTGGGTGGTGATGGCTTACAATATGTAAAAGTTGACAATTCCACAGAGAGGAAAAGTTTTTAAGTGGGCATGCATGACTTTTAGATTGCTCAGGCTGACTTAGTATTCACATTGTAAGATTGATATATAATTTTTTTTTTTTTTTAAAATCATAGTTTGATAAGTTTTCAAGAATGTGAAATCACAAAAAAATACAAATTAAAAAGCATGATCTGCTTTGAGTTTTTGACTTGAAGCATATTGTGATTTATGGACCAATTTTAAGGAGCTTCATTATATAAAAACTAAAAAGCAAGAAATCCATTCGGATATGATGATATTGAGAATTATAGACGGAAAAAGTTGGTGATAGACATTCATTGTGGAATATGGGAATTAATTAGAATTAAGAAAGAGTTTTATGTATATGATTTTTAGATATGTTAGTTTAGCTAAAAGATGGTTGAAGGGGTAATTGAAACTTGACGACCTTAGTCGAAACAATACTTTTTTTTTAGTTTTTAAAAGAAAAATGGATTTTTTAAAAAACGGGGGTGGCCACCTTCTATCTCCGCCAGTGGATCTGTACATAGTTCTAAGGATGAAGAAAAGTTATTAGTTGCACTCGCAAAATAATTTTGCAAGTTCTGCAATTTTAAAGATCAATGTGTAAGTGTGTGTGTGTATATATATATATATATAGATAATTTTTGAAGCTAATATACTTGATTTCGTGATTGAAGTTACACGAAAGAATATTCATGTTACGTTTTCAAAGGTTTTGAAAGCTATTAGGGATATTTGAAGTCTTATTATTAAACTTTTACTCGCTAATTTGAACAAACGAATTGAGTGAAGCTTTATGCATTATGTCAAATAATATGGAAAAATATAAGAACCTTCATAATTTTACATCAGACCCTATATCTCCAGTGACATAATGTAATTATGCTGATATATTTAGCAGAAAAAAAATAGATTGATGGATACTTTGGATTTTGGAGTTAGTGGGGGGCATATGTAGAATAATAATTGGTTGGAGAAAAGAGACGAAAATAGTATTGATGGTGAATTGGTGAGTGTTGAATCCAACAAATAATAATAAATTTGCTTAAAAAAATATAAAAACTATATTAGCGGCGAGCAAGATTGTATTTACAGATATTGGTGACATTTTATTTTCTAAAAGTAAAATAACTAAATTAAAATGGGGGGTTTTGATCTTGATGAACAAAATAAAATAAAATAAAATGTAAATTCAAGGAAACGATTTAAAATGTGAAATTTCTAAAAAATGCAAGTTGATGAGAAAATAATATATGCGATAAATATCCAGCCCAAGATATAATTTCAGAATTGATTCCAATAATTGATTATTGACGCAAGTATAAAACCCCTTATTCTTTCCCTAAATTGGTTATGATTATTGATATGATCAAACCACCTGTCATTCCCTATTTTTTCGATAATAAAGATATGCTAATTGATTACTTCCTTTGCTAACAAGCAACTATAGAACCGTTCTTAGAATTTAATTTATCAACAACATTAGGTGCTAGAAAGACCATCAATTCTAACAAATGAAAAGATACGATTGGTCCATTTAAGTTAGGTTATATATTTCTATAATATGGATTGAACACCTTAATTATATCCAATTTATTATTTTACCACTTATGTCAGAATTTCTAAACAATTACGAATCTAAAATTTTAATTGGTAATATATAATTCCAATAATTACACAACGTGCAAATCGAATAATCAACCAGAACAATAATAATAAACACCAGAAATATATAAATAGGCCAAGAGCAAAGAATATAATAAAATCACTTCAATCTTACAATTGTCATAGAATCAAAACTTCAATAAACTCTTACGCTGGAAAATAAATAATCTAACTATCCATAAATTAAAGAAAATTCACCAAAAATCTCCAATCGTTGACGTGCAGAATAGATGGAAAAGCATCCGCCAAAGCCTTCCCTTGCGTTGCCGTTTTTACGTCCAGAATCCCGTTCCAATGAAAATTGTCAATTTTTCTCCCAATCTCCCTCAAGGTTCAAGTGGCCAAGCATCTCTAAAGTCAAAGCCCATTATGTCCTCCAAATTCACGCCCAGCCCACGAATTCAATTGAGTCCCAAAAATCAAAATATTATATTCTTTCTTTTCTCTTTACTTCTTCTTGTCTTGCACCCGTTCTTGTTCAATTCGGCCAAATCCAATCTCTCAAGTTTATCTCTTGTAAATCCAAAATAAGTGTGCCCACACATTAAATAAAATTCATTTCAGGCCGGTGACTTTCTTGAGCTCTAATTTCTTTTTTAAAATTTGTCGATTAATATGCAAATATTAGCCACTGGAAATAATCAAAGTATGGAGAAAATAACGCAATGTATATATCATTTATGCACTTTATCGTGTATAACACTATTTCTTTATTGGCAAATATTTCTTTTGTATTGCTAATGTTGGCATAATAATGCTGGAATTTGATGATAGGAATCAGAGTAATTTGCATATACATGTCAATACAACATTCAGCTTTGAGCCAGCTACAACAATAATTAACGATCTTATCTTATTAATTTGTGAGACGGGAAATTATAGAACCTGAATTCATGGCTAATATCTTCAGGATTCAGCAAACTTTCAATTAGATCAACCTAAATGAAGCAAATGATATATTATTGCAAAAGATGCTAGCTTCCATCACAATATAATGTCAAGAAAAGAAACATATAATACAAAAGCTAAAACAAAATTCACTCCGATAAACCTTTGCTCACAAAAAAAGGTACAAATGAGACTATGCTCATGTTTATTTCCTTCTTCTTTGCAGAAAATCTACCCTTATTGTTTGAATTTGAAACATTTGCATAATAATAATGAGTAATAATTTTAAATGTATGGTTGAAATGACAGTATAACGTTGACCTAAAAAAATAATAACTGGGTAAAGTCGGCTTCAAATACTACAAAATACACAAACTTGGATTTACCTCGTCCAGGCTCCATAAAGAAACTCCGCTTCCACGTCAAAAAAATAGCATGAATGCTCAGTTCCATGCTCCGACAAGTGACAGCATGTTATTCTTCAATCCACATAATGAGCCAGTGAATTTGGACTGCAAAAATCAACTAGAAAACATAATGTATCAGCCTCAGTTACTTGAGAGCTTCAAGTTTTGGCTTACCTGGAAAAGAAGGCGATGAGCTTGAGGCAAAATCAGCAGGAAAAATGAAAAGAAAGGCCGAGAAAAGTGGAAGAAATAATGCATTAAGTGCTTCAAGTTTTGGCTTCGCCCAAAGCAAGATGCAAAATTCCTACAAAAACTAAAGAAAGGGACATAAAAGGATAGGTGAAAATTAAAAGAATAGAATATGGCTGGGGCATCTGATCAACTCCCGTTTGGAGTAAGCCCCCACGAAAACCAATTGAAGTTTTTCCAGAGTCCAGACCTTTTCTCCAATTGTTGTAGAAGTGCACAATTTCTCAGAAAAATCATATGTCCATAGAGTCATGTAAAAAGCCAATAAAATACATATTCAAACCACAGCATTCTCCAATTGTGGTTGAAGACTTAAATTATTTTGGTTTTGTCACTCCAATTAGTGTGGTCTCTGACTTGGAGGCATATCGAATATCCCAGCTATTGATTACTATAGGAATGGATTGAAATGATTGTTGCTCCTTTTCTATATAATACGCAAAAGATGCCAAACTTATTGAACAAAAAATTGGATAGTTTGCATCAAGCTCGTTTTGCGAGAGTGGGAATTAGAAGAAAAAAGGAATTGGACATGAAATATATATGTAAATGCAATCGGTTTCTGATACATTTATCTTATTAGACAACCACACACACAAATACAGAGTTAACAGCAACTGAATACAGCTGTCTTTATTACGTACAATCCACAGAGGAACAGAAAAAAGAGGGGAAAAAAACGGAGAAGAAGAAACACTCAACACACAGTGATCAACAAACTGAAGTGAAGAAGCCATTGTGCCATGCACCAATGCTTTACCACTGCTATCTGCACAAATGATAATAGTAAAAAAATAATGCAACGTAAGAGAGACATGAAAGATATGTGTAGTTATGTGAAGAATTTTAATGTAATTATACCTGGTAATTGTGAAGAGATGAAGATCATTCATTATTTGTCATGATCAGGGGGATAAATGGTAAGTTTGAACACCTTGCCATTGTTTGTTTGCTGCTCCTCTAATGTCTTTCTTTGTTTCCTTGCAGAAGTACCTGCATCTGGGGTGGTACAGTACAGCTCCATTATTTGGAGGCTCGGAATATTTGCAAGGTCAGATGGGACTGCTCTCAGGCGCGAGCAGTGTTGAAGACGAAGAGTCTTGAGATTTGGGAAGTGATCAGCAGAAGCTTCCCAAGTAGTTAAATTTGTCCTTCCAATAACCAGTACTTCTAGAACCGGAAAACCCCCACCTTTAGTCTCCCACGACTCTCCATTGAACGCATTTTCTTTCAACTTGAGGATCTGGAGTTGTTCCAACTTGCCAAGCGTCGACATGTGTTGCCAATCAAGATAGGTGCCAGTTAGTGTCAGCTTCTGCAAGTTTGGTGGAAAGCTACTGGGAAGCCCAAGTATTTTGCCTTTAGAATCTTGCACATGACTAAGAGCTTCATGGAATAGCTTCAGATTCTTGAGGAGATTCAATCTCTTCACATTGTCGAACAATCTACTTCC
The DNA here is from genome assembly GCA_963692815.1 of Nyctanthes arbor-tristis. Classification (NCBI taxonomy): domain Eukaryota; kingdom Viridiplantae; phylum Streptophyta; class Magnoliopsida; order Lamiales; family Oleaceae; genus Nyctanthes; species Nyctanthes arbor-tristis. The sequence goes on from CAVNYN010234458.1 coordinate 7,372, forward strand.
ACCATTTTCATTGAAAAGTTTGGCCAAATGGCCACGAATACCCAACTTAGTCAGATTAGGAGCCCTGTCGGCTATATCTTCAGTACAAGTTTCAGGCGATACACTAGAAAGTGTTCTTAGGTTTCTGAAAGATTCTTCTTCAGTGTTTCCTTTTTTGGCAGGAGCAAGTGAAAAGGATGTGGATGCATTTGTTTCTAGAAGTCTGAGTCGACTCATTTTATACATCTCTCCTTTGATTTCAAGGGTATTTTCTGATGTCTGGACGATGAGAGTTTGCATGTTGCAAAGGCTGGCAATGTGTTTTGGAATGATCCTGAATTTGATGGAGAGAACTAGATACCTCAAATTAACCAATTGAGCTAGGTCAACTGGAAAGCGAGTTAAACGAATAGGCTCACCATCTAATACCCTAAGCAATCTGAATGTTTTGGGGATGAAAGAAATGTTTGCGGTTGAAAGTTCAATTTCTTCACTGGAGGATGATAGACACAAGAAAGACCGAACATGAGAACCAAAGTGCTCTTTAGGGGTTATATTGTTCACAAGGTGGGGAGGAATGGAAAGGCCACGGTACATTTTGAAGGCATCATCAGTTGATGAATTAGATATATCCTCAAATCTTTTGATCTCAATAAAAAGATTTTCATCAAATGCTTTTTTCTTGCAAAACACATGTATCACGTCATGAACATAGCATATTTTTATTTTGCCATTCGACCTCCATTTTTGAACCATGACTAGATTCCTCTGGACAAGATCATCTACATAGCCCTCAGCAATTTTCTCCAAGTTCAATTCCCCCCTTTTCTGTATGTACCCTTCACCAATCCACAGACGAATTAGTTTTCGAACTGTAATATGATAGTCTTTGGGAAGCATCCCGAAATAGATAAAACATGCTTTCAAATAATAAGGAAGCTCATAAAAACTCCAGTTAACCAAATTATCTACAGTCTGCTCACCATCTTGATCAATATAATCCTTCACATTGTTGGAAACATCTTCCCAATCACTAGCATCAGTACCTTTCTCTAGTAAAATTCCTCCAATCACCACTATAGCCAATGGTAGTCCTTTACAGTCATCAGCTATATGCCTTCCATGTTTTATCAACCTCTGTGGACATTCCTCAGAGCGAAGTGCTTTCATTTTGAGTAACTTCCAACTTTCATCCGAAGTTAGAAAACGCAAAATATGAGGTTCCCCTTCAGAGGAATTTGCATGCTTAGCCACAGTGGTGAAACGAGTAGTAATTACAATTCTACTTTTCTTCTTGTTCTTTGGAAAAGCAATTCGGAGACTATTCCAATCCCTTTCCGCCCACACGTCATCCATGAAAATTAAATACTTCTCATCCTTTAAAACTTTATGAAGTTGTTTAACTAAATCTTCCTCAGTCTGTCTACGAATCTCATCATCAACCTTGGTAATTTGACCAAGAATAGCAAGAAACACATCCTTTCTACTGTAGTCTTTAGAAACATAGACCCATACACGATTGTAAAATTCGAATTCTATTGTAGAATCATGAAATAATAAATTAGCAAGTGTGGTCTTACCAAGACCAGGCATACCAACTATGGACGTAACTTGCAGTTCCTCAGGACCATTGGTAAGGAAATTAATATATTCTTGTTTCTCGTCGTCAAAACCCACCACACGGTCGACTTCCTCAACAATAGGAGCCTATTGTAGAGAGAAATGAGATCACATCAGACAACATAATAATATGGAAAATTTTCAAATGAGAACCGTTCTCTTTCTTATTTTGTGATCAGTTCTGACCTGTTTGTGGTATTTGCCCTCCGTAGATCCCTCGCTATCCTGCCATTTCTTCTTCTGATGTATATCATTCACCATTGCCTTAATGGGTTCGATCTTCCGAGCCAAATTCAAAAGCTTTCTAGGATGATCCAGCGAATGCGTAATTCTGTTAAACATACTGCTGGATTTATGCTTGGCTACCTCAAGAACATACTCGTCCACGATATCCTCTGCTTCAAAGACTGCCTGTCTGATTTGTTTCACCAAAGCGTTTAGTGTTTCATCCTTGATCGGCTTCTTCGACACCTCCCGGAGGAACCCTTTGAAAAATTCCAGATCATTTTTTAGAGATTGCACTTCCTCCCTCACAGAAGCAATCTGCTTGGCTGTGGAAACAAGCAGGTCCGTCAGTTTTTCTAACACAAACGTTACCGTGGCGTCCGTCATCTCTGCTTCACTTGTAAGCACAGCATATACAACTGTAATAATGGACTAACTGTGGGAGAATCTGCGAGTAGTGTATACTGATTGAAGAAGAAAACCGATTGGATTAATTCTTGAATCTTGATAGCTTCTTGTACAGTATATTTATAAAGGGAAAGTGAGTTGCTCTGCTCAAAAAGTATTTCGTCTTGTCCTTCCTTTCAAAGTAAATTCTTTCAAGTTTCTAAGAAATTTCTATGTTTTTCGACATCCTTTCTAATGACCGTTATCCCTTCACTACGAGGGCACGGGCGCAACATGCACAAGGCGGTTTGATGCTTATTTCACATTTGTATCCTTTGTATTTTATATATTTCATTTCATAAAGAAGAGGAAAAAAAGGACATCTTAGGAAAAGTAAAAACATCTCTAGGTTAAAATGTTGTACAAATTGTCAACTTTAAATTACGTATATCGGGGTCGGGGCATCCCACGTGAGAAACTAATACTATATAGTGTGTTCTCATACTTACTATATAACTACATGATATTATATAGTGTCACACATCTATTTTACATCAAATAGCACAACTCTTTCATATGTGACTAGAGAGGCTTGTAGTTTTAATTTAAATGTTGCAATTCTATTGATTGAAAGTCCTCTTTCCAAAGTACAGAAATAATTTTTTTTTTTTTGGTAATAGAGTAAAACTGTGTAATGAAAATTTGTATTGTGTAATACGTGTGGAACCTATGAAATAAGTAGATTTGATAACCAATGTAGTTGAGGTGGGTAATGATCACCATAATCTTATTTTACGTACATCTTTTGAGAGTAATGCTATTTACTATGAACTTTGATATTAACTATTATTAATAGTATTAACATGTCCATTTTATTAAATCACATACACCTACATTTAATCAGATTCATTTAACGACAATAATTGTCATACAAAATGGTGATTATTACAAATAGTGATTATTATCATTAGTTGCTCTTTCATGTATCATTTATTGCGGGTTTCCTTATGTTAAAGTGATATCATATAGCTTATCTATGAGTTGTATTCGCACCTTGTTGTTTCTTCATATTGAATGAATTAGAGAAATGCTACATATAACACCAATTTTATTTCTTTACCCTTCAAAAAGATTTTATTTCTTTACAATGAACGCGTTTCAAGGTGAGAGAGTATGAGAAAATTGGGACCAGATTTGCTGTCCCTCAAATAATAATTTAACACGTCAACAATAATAATAATTTACTCGTCAACGATATCCACTGCTTCAAAGACTATTTGTCTGATTTGTTTCACAAAAGCTTTTAGTGTTTCATCGTTGATGGGCTTCTTCGACGCCTCCTGGAGGAACCCTTCGAAAAATTCCAGCTCATTTTTCCCAGATTGCACTTCCTTCCTTACAGAAGCAATCTGCTTGGCTGTGGAAACAAGCAGGTCCGTCAGTTTTCTAGCACAAACGTTACCGTGGCGTCCGTCACATATTGCTAGATAATTGTGCCATCCTAGCAATATATCTTTGAAGAGATATTTGCAGGCATGTGTATATGACCCAAAAGAAATTGCAGTTGCGTTATTCCTACACATCTTATTGAATGCTTTTGTTTGGTTTGATAATTTCCCCATCAATTTCATTCGTATTTTTTTTCTCTTACCTTCCTAATCCAAATTTATATAAACAATGATGCCAATGTCGTTGTTTTATTATAAGTGATATGTGTTGGGAATTAATGTAGATTCTCCGATTACGCCCGCAGGACCGTTGTTTAAGGAATTTAATTGAGACAAGAAAAATAAAAGACGAAGATGAATTTAACGGACTGTCAAAGCTTTCCACTGTATGATTAAAGTCGCTACAACCATACAAAATTTTCACTCGCCAAAACCCATCCCCCACGTATTACAAGAAAAATATACCAAGTTTCACCGCATCTACCAATTTCTATCATTTGCCCAACCAGCAAACAACACAAGAAATCCCAAGACGCTAAACTACTATTTTTTTTTACAAGACTCTCTG
>CAVNYN010234460.1:0-20926 GCA_963692815.1 Nyctanthes arbor-tristis
TCTAATTTCTTTTTTGATCTCTTCCCAAACGTTGGTGGCATTATGCCCCCATATGTGAAGTGTCAAATGTATGAGAGGAGAGCGGGAACTCCATCATCAAGTCTTAAACCCCCACCCCAATGTCTCATCTCCTATCTCCCCCTTGTATCAAAAAAGAAATTAAGTCTTTTTTTTCAATTATAATTAATTCCTAACTGCATTATTACAAGCGTCAATCTACAATTGCACCGTAAAATTTATTCAATTTTATCGCCCAAATGCTTAATCATGATTGCCCAAGATACATATAATTAAAAATAGGGAAATCATATAATCCCAAATCCTGGCATCATAAATGGTGTTGACACACGCGTGACGTGTACGCCACATTAATTGGCAGTGAATTAAGGTGAGCTGTGGAACTGATATGGCGTACACAAATGTACACCGTGCATGCATCTGGTGCCTCTACAATTATATCTACTATTAAATACAAGAATGTAGTTGTTAATTTACATAAACTAGATTAACATTGAAATAGTCTAAACCATTATTGTGTGACCAAATTTATTTATTGAAGCGCACAATTATTTTATGTTAACCCTTTGTCATTGGATACAAAGTGCAACTAAATTAATGCAATAGAATTATTATACAATTAGTAAAAGGCATGATACTTGGATGGATTATTTGATTAATAATGAATTAGTAATTATTAAAGGGCCCGACATCATTTAGCTGTTGGCCTTTTGCTTGATTTAAAAAAATCATAATTGAGAGTTTTTCTATATAAATTTCTACGAGATAATAAGTCATGTAAAATTAATCATAACTTGTTAACAAAAACGAAATTTCGTTATTCTAGTATGAACTAACAAGTTTTGACGTCAAGCACTCAGTACATAGTCCTATATAGCAAGTATCTCCATGTCAAGCATTTGATAGTCTTGTAAAAACTAAAAAAATATCTAATGAAATTATTTCGTAATTTTAAAGTATATCTGGGGTTTATTTGGGGTTGGAGGCTTGGAGCTTAACATAATTTTGCAAACTTTGAAACCTAATAGCAATAGTTGTGCATTTGAGGATGAAACCTAATAGCAATAGCAATAATTTCGCCGGTGGCAGATTGCTACCACTTTTGGGCAGCGTTTTTTTTTTTTTGGGGGGGGGTGGGTAAATCCCCATATTTTTGCTGCTCTTTCTGGCGGCGGCAAGTTGAGAGGATGGTGGTGGGTGTTTTCTTTTTTCTTTTTTTTTAATAATTTTAAATGTTTTGTTTTCAAAATTAAAAAGTTAAAAGATATAATCGTTATTTTCTAAAAGTTGAGGGAATAATGTCAAAAGGAACCTATCGTATGTATTTATGAAAGATTGAGACACAAGAGAGTGAAAAAAACATTAGGGATGAAATCGATTTTTAACTCAAAGATTGGGACCTTCTGTGAAATTAACCCTTGTCATTTGTCAAGATTGGTAAATGCTAAAGTCCTAAATTTTATCGAAACTGCACCTATTATTTTTTTTTGGGGCAAAAAACTGCACTTATTTTATTTCCAGTGTTTTGTCATTTGATTGAAAAGTGGAATTAATAAATTAATCAATCCAATAATAAAATCATAAAATTAGTAAAAGATGGCGACAGAATCAAAGTTGCGTCTTCTTTTTCTCGTTATGGTCGGTCCTAGGCGGCTCCAATATTAATTATATAAATATATGAATTTTCTTACTTGACCCTAGCGTGTACATAAAGTTAGCTTCCTTCCCTTTTTTTTTTTTTTCTTTGATATATAAGGGGTATAGGGGAGGGAAATTTGGGAAAGTAGGTGTGGTTCAAACTAAAATTTCAATTTAAAATGCGAACATCTTAACCACTAAAATACAATTTGAATTATTAAAGTTAGTTAATTCTAATGACGTGTCTCTTTCATTTTTTTTTCCTTCTCTTATTTTTAATGAATATTTAAAACAACGACGCACGATGGCTCAACAAATGGCACTTCACCACAATACTGATGTTTTTACTTTGAAAACGAAATAAACCAGATATTAAAAATACATGTAGTCTCACAAAGCAATGGTATAGCTACAACATAAATGGAAATGAGAGTTCCGTAAGTATTACAAATACATATAAAATTACATGTAATGAAACCAATTTTAATATAGAGGCACCGAGTATATGTAGCACCTTTACTAATAATTCCACTATTTTGCATGTGGGGTCATGTCCCACATGTGGAGTCGTGATTATTTGAATAATGAAATTGGTTGAGAGGAGGCGCCATAATTATTATTATTATTTTTTTTTAATACAAGTGGGAGATAAGGGAGGGCTGTGAAAGTAAGAGAAGACATGTGTGGTTCGAACTTAAGACTTTTGATTTGAAACGTAAGAACTTAATCACTGCAACACTTGTTTGAACGACTTACTATCTTCACATTAAATTAGTAAATGAAATCCAACACAAAGTGAATATACAAAACGGTATAATAGTTGAAAAAACTACACAACTCGCAATGGGAGTCGAACATAAGAGTTTAAAGATCTTAGAGCTCCAACCTTACTAATTTTGCACTTCGTCTATTTTCTCTGAAAATGAAAACTTAAGGTACGTTTGTGGCGGCAATGGGCCATAGTTTTATCCATGCTTATCCACCGGTAAATATAGCTGAGTCATTATCACTAATTAATCAATCAATTCATTAATGTTGTTTAATAGAGAAATCCGTTTGGATTACAAGCCAGCCGCATTTTATCCTAATTTTGGTAGGTGGGTGGGGGTTGGATTAATGCACATGACATGACATTATAAGTAGCATACCATTTACAAGTTGTGTTATTGTTGATGGCCTTCTTTCTATTGGATCATTACTTTGTTTTGAGTATCTGTGTTGGTGATGGATTCTATATTTTCGACTCCACAATCTCACACTCATCCATATGAGGGAAGTCGAATTATGCACCCTTCATCTAGGGCCTTATCTACGGCCTATTTGATGTATTAAGAAATAAAGCTATCGAATAGTTGAAGGTGAAAGATATCAGAATCCAAAAAAGAAAGTTCATTTTAAACCACCAATTTCCATCATCTCTTAATGTTTAATACATTATGAACTTTGTTGAAAGGAAAGGTGGTATGGCGGATTTGACTGTACGATCGATATGATATTGCAGGTATGTATATTTGGACTTATATGCTTTTATATTGGATTCGATTTTCCATTTTTAATCTTATTTTCTTATTTACTGATTGATTGATGAGCGGGCCCATAAGATTAAATAACGAATTTTCATGATACATTATTCTGCTAATCTTTTTTATTTTTTTACTTGTCATATTTAGTCCAATGTACTAATCATAACAATTCTACGTGTACAGTTTAGATATATATGTTTTTAATCTCACTTTTGAGTTTCCAAATAAGATAACAGGTTTGATAAATGAATTTGGCTTTTGGTTAGAGAGAAATGCTAAGCCTATTTCTAAGCAAGACTGATTTAAAAATTGTATCAAAATACATGATAATATTTATTCACTTTCTTCAAAATATTATCGTCTTTTGACGAGAGTGAGGGAGCTTATGATGATATATGATATATGGGTATACGTTGGTGAAACAGTGTCATCAAGGAATATGATTAATTCAATTGGCCGACTTAACAAGGAAAGATGGAAGGGATCGTTGTGGCTAAAGGATTGCTTACCTAACAACATGGGAATCACTCATTGGAGGATGAAGGGATGGCCTTGATGGATGACAGAGGGTTCGTTTTACGCGATAGCATGAGGGTTACCTAGTGTAGGTATCGCAGTCCTAAATATAATATTTTTCCCGCTCTTTCCTTTTCTCCTCTATAAATGGGAGGGGCCTATAACATTTAATTCAATTCAACCTATAACATTGAATTCAATTCAACTTCATTATAAAAATTTTACTCTCTTTCACTCTATTTTTACTCTCAAAATCTGTTCTATCATTATTAGTTCAGATTAATACATATTGTGAACTTCATTTGTTCCTTTTCTCCTCTCTTACTTCTTTAGTTATATTTAGTTCCTCAGAAATGGCCAAGAGCAACAAATTAAAAATTAAAAATAAATCAGAGAAAAGGTGTTCTTTAGGTATAATATATGGGTTGATTATTGATGACCGCACATCAGATTAGATACTCGTCTTATTAATTAATTTCCACTTTGTAAAAATAATTCTGAAGCCCATTAAAAATGGGCTTCCCACTGATCTGCTGGACCCTTGTTTAGTTGTTTGTATCTACTGTCAAGTCCTTTGTGAGAAGGCTGTGCCTATGTTACAAAAATGCCTCAATAATAAAAGGTAAATTGAAAAATAAGGCCGAAAGCACTATTTATTTACCCTTGATGCCTTAGAAAGGCTATATAATATTCCATTTAATTGTTGAGTAAAAATAAAAATGATAGTAATTTAGTTTATATGTATATTTGAAATTAATTGATTAAATCCCACAAATTTGAATAGAGTATTTTGGGGCCTTAGAGATTGTGATAATTACTAAAAAAATCTTAATCATACCCATAAACAAAAAAGAAGAAAGAAGATTGGCGAGTTCTTTTGCCTGTCTTATTATTATGATGACTTCAACGGCCAATAATTAGTTTCTCATTGCATCATCGCTTTTCCCCAATGGAAAACGATGACAGCATGCGCACAAGAAGCAAACATAAAAACTAATACATAATAAAATAACTTTATTATCATATATTCATAGACACCAAAATATTGTTATTGATTTTTTTGCTCGGCCCAGAGGAAGGGACTATAGCTTTAGGAAGCATGGCGGACATCACCGAATCCTCGTGCTCCACTCCACCCTTAATCTTGTAATTAACCTTAAACTCTTTCTTGCTGTCGGATCGCATGCCTGAAGTGATTTGGGACATCATCAACATCAAGCAAATGAAAATTAGGAGAGTGGCAAATTGATATGACATGTTTTGTTTGTACATTTTTCGGATTTGAATGAGAATTTGAAGCCAATGGCTCAATTGATAATTTCTGAGTAAGAAACTCAACCAAGTTAATGGAATATATATATATATATAGTTAGGTCTAAGTTTTTAATGTGGACATAATTAGTTGTTGCTTACGGAGGTCAACATGGTGAAAATCTATTATGTTTTGACTAGCTTGCGGATTTTCCTCAATTGTTGGTCTACTCTGTTAAAAATAGATCCATACATAATAATTGTATTAAAACAAGATTTCTACTTTGTTATTATTTGCTTGCAAAGCAGCCAAACACGGTGTGTCAGTGGCGGGGTAAGAAGTTATTAGAAGGGTGGATCGTATAGTACATACAGTTAAACCTTTTATATATAATTTTTTTTAATAAGGTAAATAATTATCTTGCCAATTTGGGGGAGGCCCACCATGAACCACCTAGTTCCACTTCTGTGTCGTGCTTGCTAACCCAAATGTTTTCTACGTTTTGCTATCTTTGTGAAAAGTACTGTGCATATACGTGAAAAGTAGAAAGTGTGGCGTATGATGTTCACATGCACGACTAATGTGCATAAATAAATGGTAAATGTAGGTTAATGTCACTTTTGCCTCAAATTTGGACTCAAAACTATTGGAATGAAATTAGAGCTTACCCCAATAATATTGGGAGAAAAGATAATCCCGGATTTGGAGCAAACTCTTAGACATGCCCTTAAATATTACTCAACACCTTAGTGCATATAAGTATGCAATTTTGATCAAACGTCAAATGTTTGACAAGATATGCAACCAGACGTCTTATGTGGTATGTTCTAATTAGATAACCGACACGTTTGATCAGACGCCAAATGTCTTACATGATATGCCGCAAGACGTGCTATGTGACGTGTTCTGATTGGATTACCCACATGTACATTGCAGGTTCTTCTAGTTTGGGGTAATTATTTTCAAAAGTCTGAAAATGTTTCTACTCTCATGTAGAATAAGGGCCCACATATAAACCACTTGTGGTTTCTTGTGCAAAAAAGGTACTACTTTGGGTGCAAATAAGTTTTCTAAGTGCAGAAAATACATGTAAATCAAACTAAAGGGTCATATTGAAAGAATTAGAAGATATTTGTTGCATCTTTTTTCCCCCTCCTTTAATTAAGTTCACAAATTGCCCACTCAATTCTAGTAGTCAACCAAAAGGCCACGTCTTCTCCTCTTCACCATCATGTAGATCGGAAGAGCGTGTGTAGGCATACAATTCTACACTAAAAACTAAAAAGCAAGCCTCCAATATTGACCTCACTTGAGTCCCCCAGCCTCTCTACATATTGATATAAGGTGGGATGAAGCAGTGATTTATCTTGAAATTGAGAGTTAGTTTGTGAAGAAAGAAATGGGATTGAGAGCACTTCCCTTGTCATCTTTACAAAGTGGGCTTCTTCCTGCAACAGGAATTTCAAAGGAATGTAACAGTAGCAGTAATTGCAGGAATGTAAGATTTGTAATAGTCTCTGCCAAGAAAGAGAGTGGCAGAGAAGAGCCAGAGAAGAAGAAGCAATCGCTGTTTTCAAGTGTGACGGAAGCTCTTGACTTTTCGCAGGTCAGATCGGCAAAGGATGCTGAACTCCTCGAAGAAGCTAGAGATGCTACACAATCGGGAGAAAGGATGACGAGGGAACAGGTACTCTCCCTTCTTCTTTCTACTTTTAGATGAGATCTTTCAACGTGTTATATCTTTCTATCTAAGCATTTAAGAGATACACTAGTCTTTGTAGTAGACAACATTGGAATACATATGGGATGTTTTGTCCTAATTCTGACAAATTTATATGTTACAGTATGGAGCCCTAAGAAGGAAGATTGGTGGAACATACGAGGATTTCTTCAAGTCATATGTAGAAGGTAAGGCCATTAGAAGTTTTAAAACTAATTGATTAGTATTATATTATATATATATATATATATATAATAGTGTGTTATTTACTACTTAGTAATAATTTTGACCATGATTATTTCAGTGGAAGGACAATATGTGGAAGAAGGTTGGGTGGACAAAACATGCAAAGTGTGCAAGAAAGACACCAGAGGTGAAGCAAGGCAAGTGGACAAGTTCGGAAGATATGTTCATGTTGCTTGCTTAGAGAAAAAGGCCACTTCTGGCAACTTCTTCACAAAACTCTTCTCCTCCCCATAGAGAATTGAAACCCACAATTTTAAGTTCATATATATATATATATATATTTCCGCCTTGATACATGTTTTGCTGCTAAAAATTGTGTAATTAGAGAAACGTGATTCTAAGTTGCAAATGTTTCAGGTAGATCTTTGGTTTGTATTTCGATTTTTCTTTGGAGATTTACATTTATAGAAAAAATTCCTATTATATATGAGTTTAGCATAATGAAAATGTACTTCAATTTGTGAAAAGGGGCAAAGGGCCCGATTATGTGATTCAAATAAATTACAGATAAAAATAGATTATTTCATAGCTTTAGACATATTTAGTGCTATTTTGTGTATTCGACAGTTCACGTATATATTTGGCAAATGATGAGGTGGGTTTGATTAAAACACATATAAAAATTGTCCAAAAAAAAAAAAGAAAAGAAAAGAAAAGGATATATTCACTCTTTCCGCCTCATATTTTACATCCATCGATTATATTATTTTTGTCCTCGTAAATATCTCTCCTACTTAACCAAGCAATTTATTTTTTTGCCTAGCGATATGTTCAAGAAAACTAGAAATTTGGTCATAAAATCCTCTACTTTCATGAAGTGATAATGCTTATCAAAATCTGACCATCTGAATTTTAATTTAAACCATAAATATTTGAATATTTTGATTCATGTTTCGAGAATCCTACAAGTCAAATAGCTACATTGTCATATTCATCTATAGAAGGGCTAATTTGAGCACCTCTAACTTCATCAAAAGTTATTTAAAAATTGTCCGTCTTTGATTTGGATTTTTCAAAATTAATTATCTTTCAAACACATTTTCAACTATATATTTGTCTATTAAAACAATTTTACAAGTAAATTTATAATTTTTCCTTAAATTAACTACACATTCTCTCAGAAAATTGTTTTTTCACAAAATCAATTTTTAAAAATCTAAATCAAATACTCGTCAACTAAAACCTTATGTCAATACTTTTATTATTTATTTTATATATATTATTAAGCCAATATTTTGTCCAATCATGCATGTTATTATGTATGCGTGTAACACATGACACACATCTAGACTATAAGTGTGGGGTGCTTGTTGCCTAAATATTTGACACATATATACATATATATAATAACATGTATGCGTCTAGGTAAAATAAAATCCTTCTATATTATTACTCTAAAAAAATTGAAAAGTAGGTCACTTGGGCAAAATTTAACCGTTTTAACAAATAAAGAAAGTTTGGGGGTCATAAAGTAAATAAACCTCCCCCTTCTCTTCCAACAGAAAACTGAAGGTTAAAAAAATTCTTCCCCGAGCAAAATCAAATTCAACGGGAATTCAATCCCAGACTGTTAAATACGATCGCCCTAAAATGATAATAGGTAAATCCCGCATAGAATCAATCGTATCATGGTTCGTAACAGTACATCCTAACGAAATCTCTGCTCTCATTCACTCCGCCTCTTGTTTTTTCTTCGTAAGTTCCCATTTTTCTTCAATCCGACAACTATGTAGTCTGAGAAAGTGATCAATTTTTAATGAATTTCTTTCTTTGCAGATTTTGAGTGCTTATTTTGTGGTACTTCCATTGCGCGATGAAGGCGCAATTTCATTAGGACTGGGGACTCTTCCGGGACTTTTTGTTGGATCGTTGCTGCTCACACTGGTTGCTGCACCAGTTTCCACTCTCATTTTTTCGTTACCAAATCTTTCTAAAGGAAAGGTTCGAATTTTTTTTTTTTTTTTAATTTCAATTACGTCAAGTTGATCCATTTATGCGAATTTCAGTAAGACTTTTGTTTAATGATTATTGTCATTACTCCCTTTGTCCCATTTACTTAGTCCATGTTTTCTTTTTAGTTTGTTCCATTTACATAGTCCCATTTCTACATTTAGCATTATTTTTTACGTTCATTTACAATTATATCCCAGTTTAATCTTGAAATTGTAAAATTAATTTTTTTTAGAATATGGCAAATATTAAATTTGACACCTCTAATTAAATAAGGATATTCTAGGAAGTTTGTTTGTAAATTTTTCTTTCCCAATTCTTTCCTTAATCCTTGTGTAAAAAGCAAAATGGACTAAGTAAATGAGACGGAGGGAGTATTTATTTACTGTGATATCATTGTGGAAGTGCATGATATAAAGTTCTTGCCTGATGAATTGATGTCTTCAAAGTACTACCTCCGTCCCACAAAGATAGTCCAATTTTCCTTTTTCATTCGTTCCAAAATATAGTCCATTTTCCTTAATATTTGTGAAAATTGGAATTTGACTCTCTTTGTGGGACGGAGGTAGTGTATATAGTCTTCTATAAACCCTTGAATAACAGTTGATTTCTGGGCATTGCATGTTGCAATTGACTTTTCATGGAGTGGTGTCCTTCGAAAGAAAATGTCGGCGCTAGACAAATATTATGCCACATCACTGTATGATGCCGTTACAGTTCTAGATGTCTGGTGATTGGACATTCCTAATTGGACCTAATGTTTCACTAATGCGTTGATTTGTAATGTATTGTGCATTATTGGTGGCAGATAACCTAACATCTTTCATCATTTCCTCCGTGAGTCTTGCTATCACGTTTGAAAATAATGTTTTATTTGGTTTTGCTTATTAGTTAAAACAAGTAAATGATTGTTTAATTCTTGTCAGAGACTGATGTCATAAACAATTGTTCTCTTTTTCACTGAGTTCTGAACTTGCCTCTTAGCTTTCCTCCTTGTTTTTTGGTAAACTTTCTTGCCATCATGCAACTCAATATGTACTTTCTATCTTTGTAATATGTCATATAAGAGCTTGTTAGGGTTGAGGTAGATATGAAAACGTGAACCTCTCTATGACCCTAAGACCATTGTTCTCGACTCCTCTGTCTAGTAAGAAGAACTGGGATATGTCTTTCTAAGCCATGGGAATATGCACACCTTTGTACCCCTCGCTCAGTTTTCCTACCATGATAGGTAACACTGACTTCTGTGATCATCTCTTATACAAATGGAGTTGAGTTATATGCTATGTGCAACTGGTTGACTCAGGCAATGTATTATTTCAAATGGAACTAATAAAACAAAGGATGGCGGCTAACCCAAAACGGTGCATTTTGTGATAATTGATATCATAAATTTTCACTTACCTTTACTATTGACTCGATACCTTTACTATTGACTCGATAAAATTATTGTAGTGGAAATTTTGTTGCGAACTCTTTAAGTAACCTCTCTAAATTTTGCCACGCTTATTCCAGGCTTTGGTCTTGATTCACCGATTCTTTAGCATTTCTCTTGTTGTGTTCTTTACTCTGTGGCTTTCCTCCACTCCTGGAAGTTCAATTTTGAGTTTCAAGGTAAGGGTGTGAAAAGAAAATCATATCTTTTACGTTAGGATAGCTCGCGAGGCATAACATAGGACCATCGATCTGTGTAGGGATTTTTTCCTGGGAACTCCACTATAAAGGAGGAGCTGAAGATTATGGTTAACGAAACCATTCCGGAAAATTCTGGTGGCTTGGCAAAACATGGATGGTATTTTATTTCCATCAGGATTGGTTTATTCCTTTGGGTAAATTTGGTTTTGCTTTTATTCTTTTCCATTAAGATTGATTGTTGATTGTATTTTATGATAATCATGTTTCTTACTGAGAAAAAACTACATGGTTTTTTTTCACAGGTTGCCCTGCTTAATCTTATAACTATCTCTTCAACTTGGGCTAGAGTAATTGATGTGATGGATAGTGAGGTCAGTATGTTGTAGTTGGCCACCTCCTTTGAGAATCTAAACTAACATTATTTAAGACAACAATTAATTATTCCAAGTAAGCATAAGTTGTATCTATTATAGAGAGAGTGACCATTGTCGACCGGACACCTCTTTGGGTACTGGTTGTTATGCTGCATGCTGTCTTCATTCCTGGATAACTACTTCATCTGCGACCCTGACGGCCATATTTAATGGATCAAATTTATTTGTACAATTAACTCTCTCAAATTCAGTCAGGTTCAAGATTATTTGGGTTTATTGGTGCTGGCGCTACATTGGGACAGCTCTGTGGTTCACTCTTTGCTGCAGGAATGGCTTGGTTAGGTCCATGTATGTTTGTCTTTTATGCCCTGGGATCTTGGGTTCCTGTTTATTGTTCTTCCCATCTTTTATAATTTCAGACTTGGTTCTTGTAGATTTACTCCTTATTTCTGCTCTCCTCATGGAATTTGCTTCACAGTCTTCTAAAGGAATCAACAAGGACATTTTCCATAGCGAGGAAGAACTAACACTTGTCAGGTCTTATTTTTTGATTGCCTGCTTCATATCTTTCTCTGATCAAAAGTGTGTTTCTCTAGATACACAAAAGTTGTATGGAAGACGGTTCTTCCATTAATGTGAAGCTCTTTCAGCATCTGAAACCCGTGACCTCCAGGTCTAAGAGGAGCAACCTTGACCTTGCACCATGTCGGCCTTCAAACTCTTAATTTGGAGGATCTAAATTTTAGCTGGAAACAGAAATCATATTGGTAAAGAAAAAGGAAAAAAATGAATGAGAATTGCTTGACAATCTTTATATATTAATCATAACTTACCTGAAGCAAAAAGATTTTAGTTACATTACATTATCTCTTTAAGAGAAATCTATGAGCTCCCTGTCAATTTTTAAATCATTTAAAAGTTCCTCTTGAAAGGAAACAAATGGTAGTCCGCTTATTCAATTGACCTGCAAATATGTCCATTTTAGCAAAAATCTACACTCCAGAGTAAAGCTATCCGCTTCTTGGACAATAATTTAAAATCCGCATATCTTTGAGTCTTATTATGTTTGTATTTACTGGAAGTTGATAGAGGCACTTTGATGGGATCCCAAAAGTGTTTTGATAGTTGGTGTTTTGGCTTTAGAAATGCTGATGCTGGTAATGATAACGTTAGCTGGACCACTGTACAAACTGAACCTGCTCGCAAAACATCTTCCCCGAGATTATCTACTTCGAGGGCAAAACCTCGACTCTGGGTAATTCTGGAAGGACTGCAGCTTATATTGTCTTCAACTTATTTATTACAAGTGGCATTGTTCCTGTGGTTAAGTGCAATTGTCTCCTCTTTCTTCTACTTCCAGGTAAGAGAGAATTTTATCTGGAAAGATGTATATTATTTATTTTGGCAGCACTTTTTTTTTTCTTTATGTATTTTTGGATTTTGTTGATTTTATATAATTTTATCTTGATAAATCACGCTTGCAACTCATCTCACCCAAAAATGGCTATCATCATGATGTTGCATCTAGTCTTGATAAAATCCTTGAAATTGGAATGCTCATTATAAAAACTGTAAAAGATATGAAGGGGCAATATAAAGGTAAACCAAAATTAGGATGGCCTCTGGTAGTTGCAAAGCATCTACTTTCATTGGATCTTCAAGCAGAAGCAGTCAACTGAATGGACGCGATTAAATGGATTCATGTAGACAATTTCAGATTCAATTGGAGAATGTTGCTCACTGTTTTTTTCTTACTTCTATTTTTTTTTCGGGGCACGGGAGTGGGGTTATAAATATTTTGGTTCCCTAGCTCAGCTGTTTCAAGCAACGAGCAATTTAATAATGCGTTCTGCTTCCTTTTTTCTTTTTTTTTTTTTTTAACTGCAGAAAGTAACTGTAATTGCCACCGCGGTCACAAGCCCTGTGGACAGAAGAAGATTATTTGCTCAGATCAATAGCTTTATCGCTGTTTTTATTCTTGCTGGACAGCTTACCCTGACGGTATGGTATATTTCATAAATTAGATTTTTAACTACAGGTCTATATTTAAGTGTGAAGAGATGCATGGATGTCTTTGAGCTCTAATAATGAGCTATGGAACCTTTGAAGAACTTTAATGTGATATAGCAGACTGTTGTAACCACCAGGAATTGCTGTCTTATGTACTGAAAATAAGTATTGCTCTAAACCGCTGTTTTCTATTTTTTCTTTATCAACAATGATCACAAGCCCCGAAGTTCCTTTACTCTTTAGGTTGGTATCTTTAGGATCATTTTCTCTTTTAAGTACACTCTATGTCTTACTTCAAAATCAACCTCTAGCTGATCATCATTAGTCCTGCACTTTTTTTTTCTTTTTATATTTTTGGTTCTTGTTTCATGAACTACTGGACATTTTATCATCTCTGTAATTTGTTTACTTTTCTTGCAGGGACGCATCCTTACTATTGCCGGGGTTACCATAGCAATTTGCTGTGCGCCAGTTGTTGCCTTCATAAATCTGATTGCTTTAGCTGTGTGGCCAACATGGATTGCAGTTGCCATCTCTGAAACCGTACGGAAGGTAATTCATGAATCTTTTTCTTATATCTGAGATATCTTCCAAGGGCTACCTGGAAGTCTTCAATCCTTCTTGATAGACTTTCATATCCTTTGGTTACTTGTGTACTGTTAGCATGTGCTGTTAAAGATCATTGTTTTATAAAATGTGAAGAATTATCTAACCTGACTTGGCAGATGGTTACTTACGTTGTTTCCCGGCCTGGAAGGGAGCTCCTTTTCACTGTTGTTACACAAGATGAGAAGTATAAAGCAAAGGTGTGAAAATGTAAATTTATCTTCTATCTTATGGTAACTAATTCTATCCAGGTACAATTTTTGAATGCTTGGTCCCAAAAGGATAGTAATATGCAGCTTGGAGTATAGTAATTATCAAAATAAAAGGGAACTAAAATTGCTGATATCACACTCATAAGCTTTCCTAATAGGTTATTTTAGTTCATTGGAGAAATTGGAAAGAATATGTTTAGAGATCTCTATAATGTTTTCTTTTTGTTGATCATGGCGCTGCATTTTGTGAAGCAAATAGGCTACTTAAATATTTCCTTTTTGACACAGAATATTAATTATTCCACAGGTATGCATAGATGTAATTGTTCAAAGGCTTGGAGATGCCACTGCTGCTGGAATGTATAAGCTACTTTTTAGCACTCTAAATGGCAGAGCATCAACTGTCGCTCTCTATGCATTGCCAGTATGTAAATATGTGTGATTCATTTTTTATGTTTTCACTAGTAATTAAACCATAGTAATGATCAAAATATTATCTGATTTAAGTAGTATGTCAACTCCAGCAATTTACAGTACTTTACCATCTCAAGAAAGAAAACTCATTTCCTGTTTGCCATATTAGGTCTGCTTTGTATGGACAGTGACCGCTTTTCACTTAGGACGTAGGCAAACACAACTTGCCAAGTTAAGAGCAACTCAACCACCCGAGGCTTCATCAAGGTGATGTGTTGTAGATGTCGTTGTACAATATGTAAGTCAAGTTGGATAATTTTGTTATACAATCAAAATTTTGAAATAGTGAGATTGAGAGCATATAAATGCGTATACCATCATCATCTTTGTGTTTGTTTTGTTTAGTATTTGTTGTTGTCCCCTAGTCTCATTTGACGCTGCTAGATATCCAAGAATTCATGTTAGATGACAATGATGGATTAAACCTTGTGCCCTTCAACTTGGAAATCATTATTTTTGGCCAAATGACATAAAGAGTTGGAACTTTATATTTGCTTGGCCGGCGGGGCAAATTTCGTTTATTTGCCTGTTGGTTGTGACTTATCCCATGACACATCATGGATGGGATGTACCATCGTTGTCAAACCGGACTTGTCCATTGATTCATTGTGACGTCAGTTTGTCCCCCTTTTTTCTGTTTTTTCAAGTTTAAAAAAAAAAGGAAGCCACTTCTGCGAACTGTAATAGCCAGACGGGGAATTAGGTTGCTCAAATGAAATGACTTGAGCATTCAAATGCATGATGATGATCATAATTTTTCTTTCTTAATGGAGTGGACAGGCTGTAGAGTGTCTGCGGGCTGACAAGTTGTTAAGCAAGTCACCTTTTGTCTAATCTAATCTAAATAAATGAAAGTCCAAGATTTATTTTTACAACTGGACACGTGCACATATTATGTTTCTAAACAATTAATAAAATATACTGCCCAGAATTTGTTCCCCCTCTAAAATTCCTGGGAATAACCAAAAAATATATTCTCCATTCTCTAGGTGGCACTCAAATTGTCGAAATCTTCTTTTGAGTTTCTCTTAGACAACTTAAATTTTGAGACTAGCTAGGTGATGCAAAGAAAAGATAGAATCTTCTTTTTCTGATTGTGAATGTTTTGAAGTTCTTGTTCATCTCGAATTAAAAACTTAGATTCTCTTTACGAAGTCTGTCGTGTTTATCTTAATATCATTTTATCCAAACCCTGTTCCAGTTAGAACCCTTCAAATCAAGTCTCTATTTGCCAACAAGAAAGACAGGTGTATGCTTCAAACTCCTTTTTTGATTCCCACTAAAGCAGAATATGCACTAATGCTCTGTAAGAAAAAAATGGAAAAAAGGGAAGGAAAAAAAACTTACTGTTTCATAATCATTATTATGATTTACATGATTTGTGGGGTAAACCTTTGATGGCTATGCAGGAAGCAGCACCAAATTTGGAGGGTGGGGATGTTGGATGCTTAGCAATTTTCACAAACTTTGGAAGTTTAAAATCATTTGATGCTCCATTTTTTTTCCTCTTCCAATTTGCTAATCAAACAAGATTTACTTGACAAAAAGAGATTCTTTTCGTCGAATTTAGATGAATTTGCATTCCATGAACAAGCTGCCTCCATAGCCAAGAAATGACCAGGGCTATAACGATTAACTTGAGTTAATCACACTACTCAACTATTCACCTCACGTTTAGAGATTTCTCTTATGCATTTTATTTATGTGGAGTAGGGATGACAATTGATTGGATCGGGGCGAATATGCACCAATCTATTTTGCTCCACTCCATGTTTCAAGATTGGCGGATCAGAGCCTATCAAGATTGCGATCCATCAACCAATTCACGTAACTTTTTTTTTTTTTACATCATACATTACACTACTCTAATCTTCTAATTTAATTTTTGCATCATATATTACACTACAATCTATAGTAATTGTAAAATGAAGTTAAATCAATATCAAGTATCAACTATCAACCAAGTTAAACCATGGTTTAATAAATAAAAAGCAAAAGCTATAAGCTCATAGATCATAAGTCATATCATAACAAAAAGCCATAAACGTGTTCCATTGGTTGATGTTGGCGATTGAGGTGGCTAGAGGCAGAGACCGAGAGGCTCAGGCGAGAAGAGAAAAGGTGAGGCCGTGAGGGACGAAGAGAGAGTTGGGATTTTAGGGTTCAAAATTGAAGGTTAGGTTCAATGTTGTTGACTAATGACTTCTTGGCTGAAGATTTTTGGAGTTAACTCTTTTTATTTTTTTTTAATTTTTTAAACGGATCGGCCCTGATCTGATCCGATTCGCGATCCTTTGTTGGATCGCAAATTCTACCACGATATGCTCCACCGATCCAAAGATCGCGAAAAAATTTTTTTTCAAACGAATCGGGTATCCGTCGGGTTTGGAGTGGATTGAATTTTTTTGCCACCCTAATGTGGAGTTGATACAAATAGTAGGATGTTAAAGATTAACTGATGTAGAGAGACGTCATTCCACCCCGCCCCACAAGCCAGGGACGGGAGGCTTGAAGGCAAATTCATATCTAATCGATGTGAACTTTCATTAGCACATATCTACAAACTTAATATATCTACAATGACAAGACTAATAAGATGTTGCCGTGCAAATTGTGCACACATGTGATAAACAAGTCATGTCATTAATGACAGTTTCTTGGTCATTTGGGTGTGATACACCACTCCAGACATTTTACATGTTTTTTAAAAAATTTAATAGGACAAAGGAAAGCACAAATCTCGTTTTATTGTATTATTATTATTTATTATAATAGAAGAAGTTGGATGTAAAATCTTAAGAAAGAGATTCAAGAATACGTGAAATTGGCTACATAGTCAACTTAGATTAGTTGTATTAATTGAGTTCGCTTCATATAAAAAGATGTTCAGATACTGAATTCTGTTGAAAAAGAATATAGGAGTAGCTGGCACTACTGTTAGTAGTGTCGTCATAGAATACATGCGGTAGAAAGACTAAAGTTTTACTTGTTCACTAACATCGACACCTAAATATAACTAAAAAATAACACCATTTAAACTGTAATAGACAATGGGACCAATGAATTCACCAAACAATATTCAATGCCAATTATAATTGAAGTTCTAGTAATTTATCACATGAATCATGCATGAACTATCTCTATCTTCAAAAACTTAATCAAGAGAAAAAACCCTAAAGAAGAAATGGAATTTCTCAAACAAATTGACTTGAGATTCAAATGTTTGTATTCATAAATTTTCTTTCTTTCTTGAGGTAAACAGGCTGTAGTGTCCGTTTGTGGGTAGACAAGTTGGTGACCAAATCACTTTTCCTACTGATAAAAGTCCAAGAATTATCTTTTATAAGATGACACACGAACATGTATTGTTGATTTATCAAAATCACTCAAAAATCAAAACGGATTAATCTACTTGTACAGATAAATGTACACGTGTTTACAGAAAAGGTATGGAATTACAATTTCACTCCATGTTATTATGCAATAAAAGAAAACGAGAATATATTAATAAAATTATAATTTTATTCCTATCTATAAACATATTTGTACACTCATCTGTACATGTAGCAGCACTTAATTAAAATACTAGCCAAGAATTTGTTCCCACCCTCTTTATACTATTTGGGAATAACACGTTCTAACAGTTGAAAATGCTATAAGCAAAACATAGAAAGTATGTAAGTAAAGAGTGTGTATAATGAAAACAAAGTATCTTCCCCTTGACGAGTTAAATTTCGAGGCAAAATGATTGGGACAAAGGGCAGAATCTTACTTACTTTTCAAAGTTTCTTATCTTTATGTTAGGTCATGTTATGTTATCCTCTTCTTACCCCTCAAATAAACACATTTGCCAACAACAAAGACAAGAAACATGTCTTTTACAGTATGTTTGTAATTTCTTGTTAATTTTTACCTTCTTGTTGGAGCCATCTTCCAATGAAATATAAACTGCAAACAGTTCACTAAATAACATTTCTTATTAACAAATAAAAAGAAGTAACATTAAATAAAGGTAACAGATATCTCGAAAGGCAATTTCAAGTCTTTCTAGTTCTACAACAGGTGGGGTGAGGAGGGGGGCTTAACAAACGGTTAAAGATCAAACACAAACTTTGGAGGTTCCAAAATCATTACATACACCTTTTTCTCTTCCAATTTATGAATCAAACAAGATGCACTTGAGAAAATGAGATTCTTGTGATCACATAGTGCCTTTTGATATGTTTAAGGAGAAATATCTTGGCACACTGATATGAACACACGTGGTAAGAATTAAAATGAAAATGTTCGAGGACGACCAACTGTTTGGTACTGCCGTTACGGTACCAGGTAGATATATCACAATACTGTTTAAATATTCCTACAGTCATAAGAGCGTCCATCTAAATTACGACACTTCAAATTTTCAATCGCTCAAATCAGGGAATTTTGAATAATGATATTCATCACCACCATCATGAATAGCACTACTCGGAAATAAAAGGAAAGAAGACATTTTCATTCAACAAACTCTAATAAATACACTTCAACTTTCTTATCTGGAGTAGGTACAAATTTTTCAGACATGTCATCTTCTAGGCAGTCCAATTTGAGTTTTTCAACTTATTATTATTTTCTCCTACCTTATAAGTTCCCTCCATTCTTGGGGGATCAAATTCCACACCTATACAACATTAATTTGGTACATATCTTTCTACTTTTTGCTCCATCACTCCATATCTATGAGAAGAACTCAAGGGAATCGTCATTAGTCTAGGAATACAATTCATTTTAGAGAGCGAAAAAAAAAAAGAAAGAAAAAGAAAATATGCATTAGTCTGTACATTGATTTTTGCAAAAAGTGCAATAGCTAACACCACATAATACATTCATTTCTGCTATATTATAAGATGCATTAGATTTTAAATGTCTATTCCATACGTTGAGATCGACAAAATAATGCCACTCAAACAATCTATCCATCATCGATAGGTAAAGGGATCGATGAATATGCTATCTGACATTGGATCATTCTCATTCTCATTCTCATTCTCGTACAAGAGATGTTCCCTAACGATACTTAGGTTTCATCTTTTATTTAATCACAAAATCTATTTATATCCATCATCGTCAAGATTGTGATGTTCATTTTTCCTTGTTCACTTCAAATTTCATTAGATGTATGGACCCAAGAACCAATTATACATTTTAGCGCTTTTCTTCCTCAACCAATTATGCAACAATCTTTAAAACCTACTCAGAATTTGATGATTATATGTACAAAATATAGAATGCTCAAAACGTACAAATAGAACAGCAGTTATCGTTCATAATAGTCTAATTATTTACATTGCTAGTAATATTTTTTCTTTTGAAACATTAATTAATATTGCTAATATTGATTAGATATAAAAACAAAAAAATTACAAATGACCATCTTCTTTTCCACTTCCATTATTATTGATCACAAGTGCATCACCCTTGGAACTCTTAATGAATTTATGTTTTCTCAAGAATTGTTCACTCCAATCCCATAAATTCAAGATTATATAAGCCCCAATCCCTCCAATTAAACCATAAGCAATTGAATACGTCAATGGCATCAGTATCAGCGTTAGAAACGCCGGAATAGCTTGCTTCATGTCATTCCACTCCACCTCCGTCACCGAACTCATCATGAAAA
Source organism: Nyctanthes arbor-tristis (assembly GCA_963692815.1). Classification (NCBI taxonomy): domain Eukaryota; kingdom Viridiplantae; phylum Streptophyta; class Magnoliopsida; order Lamiales; family Oleaceae; genus Nyctanthes; species Nyctanthes arbor-tristis. The sequence goes on from CAVNYN010234460.1 coordinate 19,837, forward strand.
CTCCCACCAGAATCAGCGGCGGCCCCACCGCCCACGCCGGAATCGACGCCAGCAGCGGCGTGAAGAAAAACGCCAGTAGAAAATACGCCGCCACCGTCAAGGCGGTTATCCCGGTCCTGCCACCTTCTCTTATCCCCGTTGATGACTCGATGAATACAGTCACTGGCGACGTGCCCAGTAACGAACCCACAACTATGGACGACGCGTCGGACATGAACGCGAAGTATTGTCCCTCGAAATCGCCGTTCATGTCGGTGAATCCGGCGAAACGCGCCATGGAATATAGAGTCCCGGTGGTGTCGAGGATGTCGACGTAGAGGAAAGTGACCAGAGCTTCCCAGAAATGGCCTTTTCCGATGTTTTTGAAACTCAATGCTCCGGCGGTGCTCTCAATTTTGTGAATATCAATCACTTTCTTGAAATATTCATACGCAGAATTCCCTGCAGGGGTGTCCGGAAAAGCGGTGACTTCCGTGTTTCTGAACCAAGAAACTGCTGTAACAAAAATAATCCCATAAATCATTGCCCCTTTAATGTTCTTCACCAGGCAATAAGCAATGATGATGAATCCTACTACTCCAAGCCAGAATGTAGGACTTTCCATGCGGCCATGCAAGCATAATATGTCAGCTGAAGCAGTGGTGCCGGGAATCACTGAAAGGGTACCGTTTACCGAAACCACCGGCGCCACCGACGCACGGGCTGACCGTGGACATGCCCCAAGAGTGACCAGAGTAGATGAACTGTACCCAATTAGGCCTACCCCCTGATTGTTCTGTAATCCAATGAAGGCCAAGAACAATCCAATCCCTGCAGAGGATGAAATTCGGACTGGTTTTGGGACAAGCTTTGCGAGTCTCGCCCGAAGTCCTACAGCGGAGATGAACAAGAAGATTAGGCCTTCGAGGAACACCGCTGCCAGAGCGCTTTGGTAGGAGACATTGCCGGAGCCATGAAACCCGACGACTGTGTAAGCAAAATAGGCGTTAGCGCCCATTCCGGGGGCTAATGCTAATGGGAGATTCGCGAAGATGCCCATTATTGCAGAGCCAATGAGGGACGAAGCAACGGTTGCTACGATAAGATCTTT
>CAVNYN010234494.1:0-21471 GCA_963692815.1 Nyctanthes arbor-tristis
CTTGAAGCTTATATGTTTTTCTAAGATTTCAGACTATTCATTTATTTGACTGTTGAGACTCTACTTGTTTTCGGACAAGATTCTCTGTTATTCGTTAATAAGATTTTCCGCATTTAATTATTTTGTTATAAGTTCCGCATTTTAAGTTAATTTTAAAGATCAGTTAGCATCCCAAGTTTATTAAATTTGGGGTGTTACAGTGATGTTGAGATCTTGGATAGAGACAGGCTAGGCCTTCTAATTCTTTAAGAGGTTTATCTAAAAGATTCACAATATAACTAGGAAGATGTTTTAAATACTACACATGGGTGCCCAATACTGCAGAAGAAATTAAATAAAGTACTCCAGATACAAAGTATGGAAAGGTGTCTATAACTTCTCCCCCAGGACCTATCCCCAACCTAGAGTAGCTAGATGGGGAAGTAAAATTAATCCTTGTTCATACATAGGCTTCTCTGGTATGAAATGAGCCACTTCAAATAGGTTCATTGCTTGCCAAAATGCCTTTTTGAATATTCCTCAATGTCCCAGCTATTCACGGAATGTAAGAATCATCTGCTTCTGGAAGAAATTGAAGAATTTCTTGGGAATCCTACAAGATCAGTCTGTTCTTTTTTCTCTAATAGATGGTCAGATGAAAGAGTCGTCATATGCCCCTGAAGATAGATTGTTACGAGCCATACTTGGCATTCATGTATCTACTTCAAAAGAAACTTGTTAAAAACTACCTATAGGAGGTAGGGGCGGGTGCTGGTGCTATCCGAGAACAATTAGTCGATCTAGATTTATGAATTATTCTAGAAATTTTGTTGGTAGAATGGAAAGAATTAGGAGAAGAAGACCCACAGGAAATGAATGGGAAGATCAAAGGTTTGGAAGAAGAAAGGATTTTTTTGGCCCGATTCATGGATTTCTCAGTTCAAATCAAGATAAGAGGATCGAACTGACTCTTTTTCAAATTCGATAAATGTTAGTTGATCGTATATTTCATTAGAGTTCTATGATAATATGAGATCAAATATCTCCAATTAAATTTTGAACATATATATATATATATATTTTTTTTTTTTCAATCAAGAATCATATTTCATTCATATCAAGTTGTCCAAAGCCAAAGCTTGTGCAATAAAGTCCGGAGGGAAATCGCCCCAATAGAAGTTCAAACAATAATCTAAAGCTCGGGTGGCTAACAAATGGGTGACTTCATTAGCTTTCCAATCAATGGCATAAAACTGACATGTTTTGAGCTCCTGAGCAATGGATTTAGCTCGCTCCAACAAAGGACCTTTAGGCGCTCAAGGTTCAGGCTCGTGAAGAAGGCGTATGACGTTACTAGCATCTGACTCAAACACCACCGTCCTACAGCCCCATTCCGGTGCCAGTTGTACCCTCTGAGCATTGGCTAACATTCACCATAGTACGGTGTTAATCTCCTTCTAATCATATTCACGTATGCTCCAACCAACATCCCCTCCTCATTTCGACAAACTACCCCATTGCAGATTTGGTTCCCTCCTCTAACGGAAGCATCCACATTGAGCTTAACCCACCCATTTTCCAGTTTCCTCCATTGCCCAACTTGAACCCTAACCGGCTGCCTTTTGACTAAGTGCAGCTGCCAATACCCAGCAAGATACTCCCTTGCCGCATTTGGAAAGTCATCCACAGTCCTCTCTTCGCCATTGAAAACTAAGGCATTCCTCCATCCCCAACACTTCCAAAGCATGATCAACAAAATAGTAAAGTCTTCCCCATTAAATTTCCTTCGAGCCTTAAGGATAAAATCACCCAAATGTCCCTGCCCCATCTCCTCAAACAGCCCTCCAAACATGGTATTCCTCCATATAGACTCCAACACCGGGCATCCTATAAGAGCATGCAACATATCTTCCACTTCATACCTGCACAGTAGGCACAGGGGATCCGTAAAAACATGCCGTCGCCAAAGAAAGTGTTTTGTCGGAAGGATATCCATAAAAATTTTCCAAACAAACGATTTTATGTTGCTTGGAATAGTCAAGCTCCATAACCCCTTCCACCATCCCCCAAGTCAACTTCCCTCTGCTGTCCCCCCTTCCTTCTTTAATGTCATAGCAATGTGATAGCCCAATTTGACACTATACTCTCCATTGAGTTCAAAGTGCCACATAACCATATCATCAACATCTGGGTTACCCCTTGGCATTGCAAGAATAATTTCAGCATCTAAAGGTTGGAACCTTCGGCCTACAAGATCAGCATTCCACTTCCCTTCACTATCCATAAGCCCTTCTACTCGTATGAGGTGATCCCCCCATATAGATGTGACCGGTCTATTAGAGAAAGGCCTAGGCATCCAAGGACTCCCGAACACTAGAGCCTTTCTTCCACCTACAATCATCCATCTAATACCTTGTTTAAGTAAATCATGCCCCCATACAATACTCCGCCAAAGAAATTAGCAGCTTCCTTATAGTCCACATCCCAAAAGTTATTAAACCAATGGTATTTATCATGCAGAAGCTCCGCCACTAATGACTGAGGATTCCTAATTATCCTCTAGCTTTGTTTTGCCAACGATGCCCTATTGAATACTTCAATATCTCTAAATCCCACTCGCCCTTCAAAGTTTGACTTACACATCGATTTCCAAGATATCCACTGAGCCCTTCTCTTATCTACCGAGTCACCCCACCAGAAGGATGAAGCAAGGGGAGTAAGTTTGTCCCTGATATTCTTTGGGAGCCTGAAAAGGCTCATGGTATAGTTTGGAATGGATTGCACCACAGGCTTAACCAGGACCTTTCTACTCCTAACCGATAATGGTTTCTAACGCCACAACTGAAGCTTCTTCCATTCCCTATCCTTGAGACCCCCAAACACACCGCTCATATTCCTCCCAATGAATGACGGTAGCCCCAAATAGGTTTGATGTGCTGTATTCTAGGTTAATTCAAAGAACTCCTCAATTTCCACCCTAGTATTGGCATTAGTGTTTGGGGAAAAGTTAATTTGAGACTTATTAAGGTTTACATTTTGCCTCAAAACTCCTTCATACACCTACAGTAAATGACGTACCACAGTACATTCTTCCAGGTTGGACTGACAGAAAAGTAGACTATCATCTGTAAAGAATAGATGACTAATTCTTGGCCCTCCCATCGTACACCCGAAGCCATACACCTGGCCTATCCCTTCCACCCCTAAAATCAATTGTGACAACCCTTCCGCACAAATAAGGAAGAGATAAGGGGATAAAAGACATCCCTGTCTTAAACATGGTTGGGACAATAGACCCATGTAGTTCTCCATTTATCATAATCGAAAACCTCACCGAGGTAATACATTGAAGCACCAAATTCCTCCACTTATTAGAAAAGCCCATCCTCATCGTTATATTAGTCACAAAACCTCATTCCACCCCTTTCATATGCCTTAGTCATATCAAGTTTAAGAGCCATAAACCCTGAACTACCGCCAGCCCTCTTATGAAGAGAGTGCATTAGCTTAAAAGCACAAATGGCATTATTAGTTATTAATGTGCGAGGAACAAATGCACTCTGGAAAGGAGAAATCAAGTGAGGTAGTACAAGTTGTAACCTATTAGCTAAGACTTTTGCCACCACTTTATACACCACATTGAAAAGACCATTAGGACAAAAATCACTAATATGACTCAGACTTTTAATCTTTTGGAATGAGCACAATAAAAGTATTATTTATTCTATCCAACAAACCTCCATTATTAAGAACATCTAAACAAATGGAGGTTACCTCATCACCCATGTAGTCCCAGCACTTTTGGTAGAAGACTACATGAAAACCGTTTGGTCTTGAAGCTTTGTAGCCTCCCAGGCTAAAAAGAGCCTTCTGTACCTCCTCAGCCGTGAAAGGTTGATCCAGTATGAGCAAATTTTCCTCTATGATCTGCGTTCCCACATCACCTATGGCTGCATTAAGATCCTCCTGCCCTGTATGCTGCTATGTGAAAAGGCTTGCAAAGAAATCAATCGCAATAGCCACTATCTCCTCCCTTCTTTCCCGCTACTACCCTTCTCCGTCAAACAGCCCTGCAATAGTATTTTTCGCCTTCCTCCCAGCTGCCTTTCTATGGAAAAAAGCTGTGTTTCTATCCCTCAACCTCATCCAATCCACCCGCTCACGTTAAGCCCAAAACATTTCCTCCTTGTCAAGTAATGTCTCAAGTTGAGCTTCCAATCGTTTCACCTCCCTTCGCTCTTCCTCTCCATGCCGCCCATTATATAAAAAATCAATCCTCCTCCGAGCTTACCCTATCTATCTGGACACCGAACCCCCACCCCTTATTCCATTCAACCAACCTCGCCCCGCAAACCTGATGATTCTCCCCAATTGTCGTAGGAGATGTTGTCTCTCATGCTTTTTGAACCACTTCCATGCATCCCTCATTTCCCAGCCAATATGGTTCCATCTTGAAAAGCCTCCTCCTCTTCTCCCTCCCCTCAGCCGTCTTTTTCACCAAATCCACCCGAATTACCGTTTTATTAGAGCCAAAGAAGTCCAAGTGTGATACTTGACATCTTTGAAACAACTCCCTCCATCTCAAACATGCTAGTCTCCCTGTCTAATCTCACCCCCAAATAGTTAGCCCCCACCGAGCCATTCTTCCATGTGAACTTGGGCCCGTAAAAGCCTAAATCTACCAAATTACATTGACGAGCCATTTCTGGAAACCCCTCCATTGCCCCCCCTGCCTACCAGACCCTCCAACCCTCTTATCCTCCAACAATATTTTGTTAAAGTCCCCCAGCAGCAGCTTTGGAACTTCACAATTAGACACTAATCTAGTAATAAGTTGCCAAGTGTTGTGCCTCTCTCCCTCCACTGGGTCTCTATATATCCCTAAGAAAGTCCACCTATTTCCCTCATTTGTGGTAATTATTGCATCAATGTGTCTATTCAAATAACCCTGAATCACCACCCTCCACTTATCTTTCCATAATAAAAACAGCCCCCACTCCGCGCCCTTGAATCCACATGAAAACTTCCTTTCATTCCCAGTGACAGTCTCAAATTCTCAGCCTGATAACCATATAACTTAGTCGCTCTTCCGATCTGCAAGCTTGGGGAGTTTTCGCGAATAATTCTCCAGACTCTTGATACACGAGTCCTTCCCATTCCCCGTGCATTCTAGCTTAGAAGATTCATGGTTCCTGGCGGGGCTGAATGACAGCCTCTGCCAAAACGATTTCACGATTTGTAACATCTCCCATTGCTACTCTCTTCCTCACCCCCTTCTCCGAACTACCATTAACCCTAGTCACCCCTCTTTCCTTTTAACCCTAGTCACCCCTCTTCCAGCCTCGATAACTACCTTCTGCTCCCCAACCACTGACTTTCCCAGCTTTTGGCCCCGAACCCTTCTCTCATTCTTCTCCTTCACACTCACTGGAATACCTCCCTCTCCCACTGCTTTCTTCACAACTGACTCCCTCTCCACGTGCAGTTTATTTTCATCCACTTTTCTACCTTCCTCTCCTGCAGCCTCCACAACACCCTTTAAACGCTGGTCACGCCCCCCATCCTTATCACTCACCTCATTTCTATCCACTTGCTGAACACATCCAGCTGAGGCTAAAGAGAAATCACCAAATGATCCAGTCCCCTCCCGACCACTTGGCTGGTTACTCCATGCCCGACTTTGACTTCCCATTGGCACCTTTATTGAGTCATTATAGCAATGATGTTCTCTCTTCTGTAGTACCAAGGGAACGTTCTCCTTACACTCACAAAAAACATGATTGAGCTCCCCATAAAGAATGCAGAAATTTGGCATTTTTTCATATTTAAAAGTGATACGCACCAGATCACCTTCGTTACCAAACTTAAATTGAGCAAGCATTTAAGGGGTTTTCAAACGTCAAGCATGCAACGGATTCAAAAGAACGAACCCCAACATGATCCCTCCTCAAACATATCCACCTCCATATATTCTCCCATTGAATTTCCAAATCATACGAGCCATACCTTTATGCATATGCACCAAAGGTAATCCATAGGCTTGCACCCAGAATGGTACCCAAGAGAAGTTCATCGCCTTTGGAACTGATCGATCCTCAATTTTTGCAAGAGCTATTAAACTACGATTGAAGTTCCACAGTAGATTATCCCATACTCTCTCCATGTCATCCTCATTGTTAAACTCAAGTAGAAAGACATATCGCTCCAAGAACCGGCAAAGCAATCCCCCTACAGGTCTCCAAATATTCCTTATAGTATCCCGAAAAGCATCATGACCAAATGAATGGCTTGTGAGAAGTTTCCCAACTAACCCGAATTGGACCGTCTCATTATACCGTGAAAGAGTATCAGAATCCACTACCACAACCTCATCATTTCCTGTAGCAATCGAAAGTGAACGCCACATTGTCTCTACGTCATCCATGTTGCTCCTCCCGTAAGGGTCCGATGATGAAAACCCTAGCTGTCGGAAAGAAGTCAGTCCCTAGAGAGAGAACCCCCGAGAGAAGATCTATGATACGCACTAATACATTGTGATTGTTTTTTAATAAATTCATAGAGTACAACAACATCTTTATCTATTTTAAGACTCTACGTTGTTCACTACCACGTGCACTATCCAAGATAAGTCTCTCGAAAGCAACATGAACCATATAACTCGAATTAACAGTGATCAAACTTAAAAATAGAAAAAGAGAATAATAAACATTCAATTCAAATAAAAGAAACTATTAGTTTGTCAAATTAATCACAAAAACGGGGTTCCATAGTTAAACATAGCACAATTTAATTAGCCTAGCATATCAAGTAAAAGAGAACAAATATATAAATTGAAACTTATCACCAAAGAAACGATGAATTCACGACAATTCCACGTTCTCTTTAAGCCGCAAGGCCCAACATTTTCTCTTTTCCTCCCCAGCTCTTGAACACGTCTCTGAACGTTCTTTGATATACATCCACAGACACCCTCATTTTTTCATCCTCTATATACTACTACCCTTTATAACTTTTCCAATGCATAGGTCAAAGCCTATTTTACTTACATTCAGCTCCTTGTCATGGAATTTATAAATCATAATTACAATCTAATTAGGTCTCAGTCTCTTAACTCCACGTCCATGAGACTTCAAATTTAAATGGGTTCATTTGATAAAAAAACCTCTTTTGTTCATAAGGGGTTTGAAAAATACATTGTTTTTTAAACTACTTTTAAAAATGCTCTTTTCAATTGCAAAAGTATTATTATTAATTATTATTATTAAAATCATTATAATAAATAATTTATGTTGCCACATAGTAATAGACTAATAGTTCTTGCCCTACTGCCAAGGCTGCCATCATTTAGTAAAATAAACCAACCATCAATACTTATAGTGGTCGCAAAACAGAACAACCACTGCCTTCTTTTGGTAACAAGAGCCCCGCCGCCACCACCACTGTCGATGATTTAATACATAGTAACAATTCTTGCCAACATATAGTAATAAATTGGAAAAAATCGTGGCAAAACACTGGAAAAATAAAAAGACGCATAACATAACTATCAAATGAAAAATGATAACAAAATCACCAAAACACCAATATCATTGGAAAACGGTGATAAAATCCAAAAAAAAAAAAAAATGAAAAATCTAAAGGGAAACAGGGAAAATGGAGTGCCACATACTGGAAAATGGTCACACATCGGAAAGTGGTAACATATGGAGCTTGGTTCCTTGTAACTAAAATTTTAATAAAATAAAAAAAGAAAAACAAAATGCAATTGTCCCCTCCAGAACAAGTAGTAATAGCAGCATGGCTCTGCAGCGTCTCACTATTGTAGACGCTGCTATAGCAGCGACTGCTGACTACTGCAAATAGTAAAATGTAGCTGTTGTTGTGAAACAGCAGTGATGCAACGCCCCTACCAATTCACGGTTAGTCTCCTTCTTCGATTCACTGAAGAGGGTTATGTTGGTAGCCAATTATGCTGGTTGAGAGTTATGGCGGTAGAGGGTTTAGAACGTAGATTGGTGGAGAGTTATGGGTCGTGGCGGGTTATGGAGGTAGAGAGTTATGGTGATGGAGACGGGTTATGGAGGTAGAGAGTTATGGTGATGGTGGCGGGTTATGGTCGTGGAGGGTTCAGGCTGTGAAGGGTTGGGGTAGTTTATTTTGTAGTTTGCTTAATATTTAAATAGTTTATCTAAATTATGACTTTGAACTACTTGGAATATTGAGTTAGGACTATGTTAGAATTTGAATAGCTTTGTGTATGCCTAAAACAAGAAGGAATTTAGATCCAAGTGACCCTAGCCTTATTCATCACTTATTTAAGCAAAATATCAAACTACTTTCACATAAGTTGATGGGGGTTATCAAAGTACACCATACAACTAACAAATCCCATAAGAAAATTTAATGTATAAATGGGACAGCTTTACGGAAAACAATAGGAGAAATATAATACACCTAAATATATAAAGGCCATCATAACATCTCCTATAAAACAAAAGCACATTCTTGTAGGTTAACTTAGTAAATGATATGCCAATTTTAGAGAAATCCTTAACAAATTTTCTGCAGTATCCTGCTAATCCAAGGAAACTTCTTACTTCCGTCAGAGTTCTTGATGGTGACCAATTAAGTACAACTTCAATTTTATTGGGATCAATTGATATGCTATCTTTAGTCACAACATGGGCTAGAAATGTGACTTGTTTCAAGCAAAATTCACATTTGAAAAACTTGGCACATAATTGATTCTCTCGCAGAATTAGAATAACCGTACGCAGGTGTTGCTCATGTTCTTCTTGGGACTTGAAATAAATGAGAATATTGTCAATAAAGATGATAATGAATTTATCTCGAAATTCCTTGAATACTCAATTCATTAAATCCATGAAAGTATTCATTAAATCCATGAAGGCTGCTGGAACATCCACGACAAGAAATATCGCCTTCAACAGCCAATTCTTTGGTTGTAGATTACTTGAGATCGGTCATTATTACTCTTCGCCAACCAAAACTTCATTGTTGGCTTCTAGTCGACAAAAACTGGTTGAGAAAAGTTTTTAGCAACCAATGTCATAGTTAGCCTTTGAATATCAGACTTTTACAACCAACCACTCGCCGTTAAATTCTTTGTTGGACAAACTAACTTTAATTTTCAACCACCAAATATTTGTTGTTATTGCAATGGATTTGGTCGATAAAAACCGTTTGATGCAACCAAATTTTGGTTAGTCTCCTTTCCTGCAACCAACTAATGGTTGTAAAATGTATTATAGACAAGCATTTTATATTATCAACGACCACAAATCGCGTTGGTCTTTCAAGATTTTTGGTTGACAAAAACATTTACAACAACTAATGTTTGGTCGTAAAATGTTTTAACCACCAAATTATTGCTGGCCGTCTAATATATTTAAAAGAAAAAAATGATTTACATCGTCGTGGTAGGAATTAATTTGGTCGTTATCATGCTATATTAGTAACCACATTTTAGTCGTATATTGTTATTTACTACGAAACACCAACTAAAATCTCATTGTAAAAAAGATTCCAGAATAATATATTAAATGAAACGATTACAATTATAACCAACACGAGTATGAATAAAACTCTATTTCATTTTCCTGAACCCTATGAAAATAACCACCACAATTAGCCATATAGATAAATTATTAACATCTTCTAATGTTGGCGCACTTAATAAAAACTAGTTGTCAACAAGAAATCTTTGACCTCATCTCACAAAGTAGGCATAGGTAACTTTAATGGAGCTCTGTAGAATGAATTCAACTACATCTCCCTTTCTTGGCCCACCTCATGGGCATACATTTTCTAGTAATCATCAATATATCATGATTTGATTTACTTCATAAAATTTATTCATAAAGTCAGCACCATCCGCACTTCACTGTCCTCATAGAAGTACAAACGCTAAGGATCAGAATACGCACCCTTCTCTTCCTTGGCCACTGCGTTGGTAAAACGTAGCTTAAAAAATGAATAGTAGTAAATCCTATAGTAGTTATTACATGTTTGACAAATTTACATAAATTCAAATATAACAGAGTCAAAAGCACATATATGAAAAACATGTTTTTCTTATCTGTTAATTTAAAAAGGCATTACAAAACTACTTTCTCATTGAAAGCACTTTCTTAGAGATAGATTTGCACTATAGGCAATACATCTAAGTAAAAAATATATTAGTCTACCGACTTAAAATATAATAACAAGAAGCGTGGCAGTTACTCAAGCTAAAGCATAACATTTACAAATTCAGGTCTCAGACATACTTACCCACACAAGCTAACAAACTAAAGAGAAAAGTGAGTAAAATTACCAAAGTATCAGAAATATATTGGTATCTGACCAAATTCTTCTTATTCTGTTAAGTTGAGAAGTGAAGGAAGAATGATCAAGAGAAAAAGCTCTTAATTAATGTCATGCAAAGCCCAAACCTGGAACGATAGGCAGATATCTTTTCTTTGTCTAAGCCTTTTCTTCGTTAGTAGAAAGGCAGTAACTAGTTTCCAAACTTCTTCTCTCTTTCTTTAAACTGTAACAAAGGTACATCCTGCTCTTATCACATGGGAAAAAACTTTTGATGATCCTGACAGTGTATTTTTGATTGAGTTTTATGGTGGTGTGTACTTTTTATTTTTTTTTTTAAAAAAATGGAACATCACAGGTTCACCTTTCAAAAAATAGCTTAAAGAACATTAAGCAAGTTAAAAAAAAAAATGTAAACCGAGTCGAATTAAATTTTACCATAGATCCTAACGGGAAGCTCAAGCTCAAAAAGATTATGTTGTTGTAGGAAAACCTCTTCAAATAACAAATAATGTCACAAAAAGTTCAAAAGAAAATAGAAGAAAAACTGTTGAGTACTCAATTTCATAAAATTAAAATTAACAAATTACAAACCTAAAAACCTAAAATTAACAAACTAAAATGAAGACGGTGAAAAGAAAACTAAATTTAAGCAACATATTCAATCAAAAATCCTGATGTTAATTATATCCCCCAACAAGTTTCATCTAAAATATACATAGCATCGGCGATTAAAGCATAGAATAAGCAAATCAAATAATTAACTTACTCGAATTCAATTTACCCAACTATTACAAAAATCATTCCCAACTAAGGATGGGCAAAAAGAGCCCAGGTCATTGGATTCGTTGGCGTTGCCAGGATTTTTGGCCTCAATTTTTTTTTGATGGAGCGGTCTAAAATTTTAATAGAAAGAGAAAAATATGAGCATATCTATACTTTATCCCAGCTCTTAAGACAAATGCACACATATTCTCAAAGTATCAAAAGAAATAAGTAGATTCTCTTAATATCTAAATGGAAGATAATCTTATAGATAAGGACCACAGAAGTTACAGCCAAGATAGATATCAGAATCTTTGTATTTCACTCACTATTGAAGAATTTATAACTCTTAAAATTTTATTCTTTTATTTAATCCCTCTGTTTGCCCCAAGAAAAGATATTTATTTTACAAAATAAAAAGATAGGAGCTTGAGAGATCTCCATGGTAAAAAAGAATCCTTCAAGAGGATAAATCAAGTAAAGAATCTATGAGTAAATTTTACACATTACCTATTCAATTAAAAGAATCCACATATACATAAACAAATTAGGGTTTTACTAAATCAAGCATAAACTAAAAATTAGGGCTTTTCAATTTACAAATCAAACATATAAAGAAAAGCCTAATGCAAGCATAACTAAACCCAAAATGAGTTTTACATTATAATCGAATTCGAATAATTACCTTGAGTCTTGAAAGTGAGCAGAGATAACAAAGAGGCAAAGGCAGAGCATACCATAGAGTTGAAAGTGACAAAGGGGTTCCACTGTTCAGACTTTTTCATTGCTAATTGTTGGCTACCTCTAGGCATCGACTGTCAGAAACAACAGGTTCACAAAGTTGCGGTGAGGACTGAGGCATGAGGCATGAGGCATGAGGTGGGGGAGAGGCTAGAAGAAGTTGGTATTGTTCGTGACTTTTCTTTGTGAATTAGGAATTAGGAAAGGATTGGGCCAAGATGGGTTATTTCTAATAGTTGGGCCATGAACATCAGTTAGGACTTTTCTTTCTTTCTTTCTTTTTTTTTGTGGGGAATATCCCTCCGTAATTCACAACTATTTTTAAATTATTATTATATTATTATTATTATTATTATTAAAAAAAGCAATCATTACTCTTATTATTGTTATATTGTTTTTATTACTATACACGTGTTATATGAGATGAGAGAGAAATTAGGGAGGGGCGAAATAAAATTAAATTAAAATTATAAATTTTTAATTATTTTTTATCTACATATATTATTCATGAGTTTTTTTCATTCTATTATTTTTTAAAAAAAATTAACTTATTATTTAGCATGTTATTTCTTTATTATTATTTATTAAATGTTGAGTATTCACAAAACTATTGACACCAAAGTGTTTTTTGCTTTTTGCAACCAAAAAACTGGTTGTTAAAAGTCAATATGTATTTTCTCCAGTCCCCTCCATTTTAGAGACATTTTTCCCTGTGTACAACAACGGATTAATTTGGTTGTCATATTTATTTTAATTTACGACAATTGTATTGGTTGGGGAAAATATTTATTGGTTGCTCTATGTTTTGGCAGAAAACTCAAACTTTGGCGCCAAGAAATTACCAACCAAAATGCAACTTGGTCGTTGAGTAATGCAATTGCCAAAAAAAATAACTCGTCATTAATTGGTATCTCCAACCAATGGAAAATGCGCTAGTTCACCACTACGATGGAAATTTAAATTTGGTCGTGAATAATAGGTTTCAACAACCAAAATTACTTGGTCGTTGAAACATTGGTTGTAAAATATCATTTTTCTTGTAGCGATATTAGTTAGCCCAAAAGGCATAACTAAAAACTGAAGTGTCTATATTGAGTGCTAAAAGCTGATTTGGGAATGACTTCTTTTCTTATTTTTAGTTGATGCTTCGCAGATCAGAGGTCAGTCTTTGAGAAGACTATAGAACCTTGGAGTTGATTCAATAGATCATTAGGAATAGGGTATTTATTCTTAATTGTGACCTTGTTTAGTTCTCGATAATCAATGAATAATCGTATTGATCAATCTTTTTTCTTCACAAAAAATACTGTGCACTCCAAGGTGAAGTGCTAGGTCTAATGAAGCCCTTACTCAATAATTCATCTAGGCCTTTAATTCTTTTAACTCAGCATGTGTCATTTGGTAAGAGAACTTAGACACAGGTTGAGTACCTGGAATTACTTCCATACTAAATTCGATCTCTCTATTAGGGGGTAATCTAGGTAATTCTTTGGGAAAAACATCTTGAAATTAATTGACAACGGGTATAGAGGAGATATGGTTGGGGTGTTGGTTTTCATTCCATGTAGGCTTATCTAATAAGCTACACATCCTTGATTTACTAATTTCATGGCCTTTATGGCTGAGATAATCATTCTAGATGTTCTTGCTTGTTTAGGAAAAGAGATAGGCTCCTTTTCTAGGAATTTCAGGGTTAGAACTTCATTGTTTACTCATTCAGTCCATTCCATGGATAACATCAAAGTCCTTGATATCCAGTATAAGTAAATTTGACACTGACTCAATATCTTTTACTCAAATCAAGATTTGAGGTAAGTAAAATATTGCATTTTCGATGGCTCCTGAAGCAATAATTACCTCTAGAGTACCATGTAAGAAAATAAATGGAATACCCAAACTTTGAGCACATTTTAACGATATAAAGGAATGACTAGCTCTCCAATCAAATAGTGCATAAGCATGTGTATTTTGAAAATAAATCGTACCTGCTATAACATCACTATCATTATGACCTTCGGGCTGGACCATTGCAAATATCCTTGCAGGTTGAGTATTGGAAGTTTTCTTTGCTTCTGGGTCATATTTGATCCTATGACTCGTTTTTCCACAAACATAACACTGTCCTACCTTCCATCCGCATGGACCTTCATGCCTTTTCCCACAAGTAGAGTAGGATGAAATAGTTTCATCTTTACATCTAGCATTTGAGTTTCCAGCGTTCCAATTTCTACTTGAGTTAGAGTTTCAAGAGTTCTGAATTCTTACTTCTCTTGCCTTTAATACTTTTGCTTCAGCTTGCTCTGCAGTTAAAGCTCGATCCACTACTTCTGATAAGGTCATGTTTGTGGTGCTAGCCATTTGAACATCTTGGCCTAGTTTAGGTTCCAATCCTTCTATAAATCAATTAATATTTAGCTTAATTGTTGCCACCATGTGAGTTGCAAATCTCGAAAGACCTTCAAATTTCTTGAGGTAATCAATCACTGACATAGAACCTTGGTAGGGCATTATGAATTCATTTAATTTTTGATTTCTTGCAGTTGAAGAAAAATATTTATCCTGAAACTTTTGGCAGAATTCTTCCCAAGCTATATACTCTATTTCACCTAAACTGGAGGTGGTGCTCCACTAGTAACCAGCACTATCCCTTAACATGAACGTTGCACAATTTATTTTTTCTGACTCAGGAATACAAGCGTAAGTGAACATCCGTTCCATAGTGCATATCCAATTTTCAGCATGCATGGGATCTTTTTCTTCTTCAAAAGTAAACGGATTAAGTTGGTGAAACTAATCAGTGGCCATATCTTTTTCCTTTTCTCCTCTTGCTTGACTCGTTTCATCATTTGATTTGTGATTATTATTAGGGAAATTATATTCCCACCACAATTTTTTATTCTCTTGAATATCCTTAATTGAAATTACATCAATAACTTTCTTTAAAACCCCTTTTTGTTTTTAATTTTAAAAAGGTATTCTCTTTTCTTCTCACACCACAATCATAATTGTCTTAATTTTATTTCTTTTTAATAATTACTTTTTAATTTCTTTTTTAAATAATTTCTTAGTATGCTTTTTATTTGCAATCATGAATCCACAACCTTGATTTTAAAATTTACATATTTTTTAAACAATTCAAGTTTAATATATCATATTTCCGTAGTGGTTTCATGACGAATGATTTCAAAATTTTTCTAAAATTTCAAACTTTTATTTCTAATCTTAGTATCTTAATTTTTGTAAGAAAATTTATAGATTAATAAAATGATAATGAATATTTTTTTTTCTTTTTTTTTTCAAGTTTTTTTTTTTAATTTTTATATATTGATCAGTGTCATATGTAGTAGTAACCTAATAAAATTGAAGAATCAATATCGTTGACTACATAATTTCTTTATGAAAGGCAAATAATTTTAAAATTACTAACAAATTTTTTATATGTATTTTTGTATTGTGATTAATATTATTAAAAACATATGAATAAAATAAAAATAAATAAATAAATCTCATTCCATTTTAAAAATGAAATGCCAATTTTTGTGGGACTAAATTGATTGCAGTTAGAGGTTTTTTGAAAATCTGTAAAAATTTAATTGATTGATCGGAAATGTTGGAATTTATATTTATGTAAAGGCACTTAAGTTGCCTTCTTATTTTTCTCACCCATTTCAGTGTTATAACCGTCGTGGTCAGTCTTTTACGGTACCTTTTGTGATATGCATGTTTTCTGTTTTAGATTTTTCTTTTTCCCAGGGACAGAGCCTATTAAGGACCAGTGCGTTCTATAGAATTCACTGACTCCCGCCACAGCCCATTTGATTTTTAGGCCAACTACACTCCCAAAATCAACTATCTTGTATAGGAAAAAGTTTTAACTGCAATTGGGTTGAAAATCAATCGTTAGTCCAATAGAAATTATGTTAAATGCATTTCAACTTCCACTTTTATATAGACTTAGCCAAATAATATTTTATTCTTAATCCGATGTGGGCTTTCATCCGCCTTAAATCATATATCTTCCATTTTAATTTTAAAAGTACACCCTCAGCTATTGTTTGCTATCAACCCGATGTGGGACACAATTCATTTCTCTTTGAAAATTTCATTTATAACATCCACTTTTATAACACTCAACCTTTTTCTATTTTATTATGTAATCCGATGAGGGAATCTGTATATCCTAATATGCACATATTATTATACATATTTCTTTTAAAAAGACATTCATATTAGATTTGTGTTTATTAGTTATTACATGGATATCTTTTTGTGTTTATTAGTTATTACATGGATATTTCTTTAAAAAAAAAACTCCGACCTCACTGAGAAAAATTCCTGGCTCTGCCCCTGCTTTTCCCCCCAATTGTCGCTACAAATTCCCTTCTATTTCTTCCCATCTTTCCCTTTTGAGCACCTGAGGATTCTTATTTCCTAATCTACATTTCTAATTGTTAATTCTCTCTATGCTTTTAATTATTTCCTAACCCGTTGCTCTAAAATCTCTACTATACGAATTTTATTTTCCTGAATCAACACTAAAATCTCTGCGAGAACGTATCTTAATTTCCTAAATCAATGCTAAAATCTAGACGATTTATTTTCTTTGAAAAAGAGGACTTCATATGGACTTGGGCTATTGATTTTAGGATTCGATTGGTTGAGAATTTGGTCTAGAGGTTGCGGTGGATTCAAGAATTTGGTCTAAATACTTAAAGTGAATTCAAGAAGATATTAGACAAGTAGAAGAATACTGGAATGGTGAAACAATTAGTTGGATTATCCATTTTTAAAAAATTCGGTCTATTGAATTAAAACTTTCAGTAAATATCTCAACTATTTATTTTTCTGAATTATCTTTACTATATCAATTTAATATATGTCACTATTTCTCTTGTTTATAGTGTAGATCTATTAGTTCTTAAGAAATTTCAGATCTTATTCTGTCTGGATATTATATTGTCATCGTTTTAGTTGACTAATACAAACTAAAGTTTGTTATTTTTATCTATCTCGAATTGGAGTCGTACTCTTTACTTCAAATATTTTTCCTAGGCACATGCATTCTTTATTTGTGGATTTTTTATATGGGTTTGGCACCTTTATTTTAACGAAGGACATGAATATGCCTACTCCAATTTCTCTTATATAAATCTAATCTAATATTATAGCTGTTTCAAGTTTCCATGGATATAGTCGTTCTCGACTAGGGGAAGTTTTCATGCTTCACTCCTACAGTGGCAGTCATGCTGCACAGGTAAGGATTGAAGTCCTGTCTTTTTTGCTCTTAAATTACATAGAAGATTTTTTATGTAATTAGTATCCATGTTTTGTACTGCTTTGAAAGCGTATGTTTGAAAGCTTCAAAGTTTTCTTCATCTCTCCCTTAAAATTTGATGTTATTGAATGTTGATAAAGTGTTTTTGGCTAATTATTATGTTTTATGCAATTATGGCATGGTAGAAAATAAAATAAGAAAAACTTATAAGAAAGCACTAGATGTATTTAAGTATGATTGGTGGTGTTTCGCAATCAAAACTATAATCTTTTGAAAGCTAAATCACTCATTTATTATTATTATTATTATTATTATTATTATTATTATTGCTTATTATTATTATTATTATTATTATTATTATTATTATTATTGCTTCCTTATCTTTTACAGGGGGATATGAACAGCGAATTCATTTAGGTTCTCATAAAGTTAGAGAATACATTATTTGAATACAACCAGCTCGAATGCTACGTGTTAGACTGAATTTCTTACCGTTGAAACATAATATTTAAGCTTTTACACTTATTTTTGAATGATATGGCATTCAACGAAGAGCAATCATGAGGATTGATTACCCAAAATCTAGAGCTTTAATTTGGCTTGAGGGATCAAGAAAAGACTTACTTTTTAAAATGGGTTCTTATTGAAATTTGGATCCAACCAATGTGTCGGTATCTTTTCAAAATATTTACCGAAGTCTTTGTTATTTTTGAATAAGTTTCTTATTTTTGCCTTCATTACCTCTTTTTTGGTAATCACATAATGTATAGAATCGGTTTTGCCAACTATATATATTTTGATTTTTTTTAGCGAGGTGAATGGAAATATTTTATAGACATCGTAAATATTATTTGTATATATGTTGTTGGATATTATTATTATAGACTTAATTAGAACATGTTCATTAGGTTCACATATATGGTAAAAGCTGTGTTTATAAATTGGCCCAAATTATTATAATATTACAAAGTCAAAAAAATGTTAAAAAGAAAAATGAAAAATAAAATGACTTGGTGCTAAATAATTTAGTTTAATCCCTCGAGAAAAATTGGGGAATTACAAATGCATCCTAACAATATTAGCTTTTCTTAATTTCCTCTCATATTTAGCAAGCAATTAACCCACTTAATAATTAAATAAACAGTGTCATAGCCAATGAATTTTAGGATTCCACAATATACAAATCATACCATATGGTGTCATATTGAGAATAATTGCTTGACACAAGCCTATATCATCAAATTGATCAATATATTAGAGATTATTCATTTTGAAAGTATAGTGAAATACATATTGGATTCTTTTTCATTTTTAAATATTCGTTACTTGATTGTCTATTCCATTTTTACTTATCATTGTTAGAATGCCTTTCCGTGCAACGCACGGGTGCAGTACTAGTATTTATTAATTAGTTTTAATTTCAAAGGTATAGCAAATAGATAAAATAGATCTAATTTCAAAAGTTATAGATGGTTTAGGATTCTATTAATTAAGTTAAGTTTGAGAGATAATTTATTTAAAAAAAAAAGAGTTTGAGAGATAGTTTTTTAAGTCTTTATTTCGGCATACATAGGCAGTTTGATATCTTAAATTAGCTCGTATTAACACTTATGTCGAGATCTTCGATTTAAGATCCAATTTGTATATTTTTCGAGTTAGGAATAATATGTAGAGGAAAAGATACATAGTTCAAAAATATCTTAAATATCTATATATATAAATCTTTTGACCTAATTTCATATCAATTGTGAATAATTAATTTTATGGGCATATATGTAAATTGATATTGGTGCACTTATTAAAAGTATCAATTAAATGTGGTGTATTTATAATGTAGTGTAACAAAAATTTATGGTGGGAATATAATTACCCTTATTATTATTTTTGTTGTTATGATCAATCAATTAGCTAATGTGACGGGCTTGCATTCTAACAAGCCGACTAAGACGAGTTAGAGAAGCTGCAGCAGTGTTTTCTGCCATCTCAGAGCTATTCAAAAAAATCAGTTTCTTAATTCTTATTATTTTAGAACTAAATTTGTAATGTCCATTCATAATTGTCCATAATTATTATGCAAAGCTTTATATTTTTACGCTAATTGAGTAAGTATTGATCAAGATCGGATCAACTTCAATATAAAGCTCTACCTATTTTTTTAGTTAACTATTTATGAGTTAGCATTCTTATTTTTTTCACGACCAATGTGTATATATGTGAAATTTATTTGAGCCTTTTACCTATTCATGGATTAATGAAAAAATTAATTAACTAACTCAAACATTATAATCTCCAAGGTTTGCTGAAATTATTCATTATCACAAGCTACTATTATCCGAAAATATCCCCTATTTATTTTAGTTTCGTGGAAAGGTAACATTTGACTTTATGACTTAAGATTTCAGATTAATCTCTTTTATTACTTATTATATTAAGTTTTAGGAACAAGATATTTTATACTTTTTAATTATCAGAATTGAGTTACTTGTTTATTCTCAAAAGTGCCCTTAGTTAAGTGATATTCTGACATGTATTTCCTCCCAAAACAAACAGATGTTTCTTAAGGAAAGGAAAAGAAATATATATATATAAATAAATTAGAAGGTCCTTCTCCAAAAAAAAAATAGATGTCTCTTTCTCTTCTTCTATTTTCTCGTACGCTTTGTTATCTTCCGAAGTCAATTTCAGCCAAGTTTTTCCTATGAAATTAGGGCTTCTCCGGCAAAATTTCCAAGTAACACTTTGATTTCTTGAGTGGGTATCCATCAATCCAACAAGGAATTGATTTATTTAGCCCTAATTTATATTTTACAGACATGGGAGGGAATCAAGATGTTGTTGGGACCAATAATGTAGAAGCCATCGAGGAGAATTCAGAGAATGAACTTCCTATTCACACTCTAAAGCATCCAGGTTGCAAAAGAAAGGCTAGAAAAGGAACCAAGAAGGCCCGTCCAACTACTGTTTGTGATAAAACTAAGACTTTTGAGGCTAAATTTGGTGAGAGAGAGGCTATAAAGCAATGTCCGTTGGAAGATGAGGCTAGAAAAGGCGCAAGCAAGGGTTGTTCAGTTGCTGGTCAGGTTAGTTCTCAGATTTCAGAGGCTAGCAGTCGTGGAACTAATGCTGAAAATGAACATCCAGAAGGTGATGGTGACTCTGACTATCTAGAGTTTCATTTTTGTTATGCTAAAACTGAGGCTGGATGCAATGACAAGACGAAGGAAAGAAAGGTAGTCCCTGGTCACATAACTAATTATGCCTTCTTTGGAGATATGCCTTTAAGTATTTAGAATATTTTGCTAAACATAACAGGGAAAAATTCATAAAATCAAAAACTGATGTTAGTGAACTGGTGGTTCAATTATTTTATAGTAATGCTGTAGAGGCTCGGGAAATTGTGGCCAAAAGACTTTCTTTGTTGAAACTAAAAATTTAGAGGAAATTTATGGATTAGAAGATGAGGGTGATGTTTATTCTTCAAATTTTGACATAGTAGAAACATGCAACATGCTTGATAACAAGGAAAATTTAACCGAAGTGGTAGTTGATGCAGTTGCCCTTCATAGGGTCTTAAGGCTTTTGCACATATTCCTCATTCGGGTTTTCAAACCAAGAACAGGAAACTATACAGAGTTAACTAGAGAAGATACATGTTTCCTTTGGAAAGTCATAAAAGTTGAGCCGGTCAATCTTGCTAAAATAATTTTGGATGGGATGATTTCAACTTTTGAAGAAGTTAGGGATTCTTTCTCATGGAAGGGTGGTCATAGACTTAGTTCATCATGCCGATATTAGCATTCATGCTTTGACTTATCTTCTTACTCTAAATTTAGTGGTGGGAGAACAAACATGATAAATATGAAATATAAATTAATTAAGGGAGAATTGATCAAAATTGGTGATGAAGTTAAAGTGAGGGATGAAGATAATGATGGTGATGAGGAAGGTGGTACTTCGGCTATTATTAGTTCTCTACCGGTGGAGTTAGGTGTTTTTATGAAGGAGTCTTGGGCTTTAATTGATCATGCCGATCGGAGGATAGAGGCATTTGCAATGGATGACATTGAATCTCATGCCGAAACTCAAAGGGATCTTGATGAGTTGAAGAAATATTGCAAGGATTTTGCTAGGAATCAAAAGTACCTAATGGATGCCTTTCTCAAGTTTGCCACCGATGGACTAAATGAACCGGTTTCTTAGACTGTTTTTCCTCTCTTTTTGTATCCCTCAGGCTTATTTTGTTGGTTTGTAAAGGAGTTATCTATTTTATGATTTTTTGGGGATGTTTCATGGCACAATATCATCGTGTAATAGCCTCTTAAAATTATTAGAATTTTGTTATGTTATTGTTTATAGTTATGTTTAGATTATCTTTGCTTGATTTG